>CM027570.2:29575166-29852721 GCA_015852605.2 Populus deltoides | reverse complement strand
TCAAAGATTGCTTAGTATTGGCCGTAGCACCTGTTCCCTTAGAACCTTTACAACCACCATTTCCTTTTTTGGTATAAACCAGATCAAAAATGTGAATACCATCTTTGGAGCCAATGTTGGTCATCATATTGATGGATGTGTTGCATTCAAAAGAAAAATCCTTCAGCTCATCAAAGCTGGGTGGATTTCTTTTGATGAATCTCCAAATGTGAATTCTAACCCTCTACCAAATCATGCTTCGGGAAGTGGGGGAGTTAATAGCTTGGAGATAGGAAGGAGAAGTACAGCAACTTTAAGGGTGACTATGGATAGATTGTATGGGATGTTGAGGCAAATAGATTATCTAAAGACACCGGTCAAAACACAAGCTGTAGGGAATGCGAATGAATATTGTAGATATCATCAGCAGCTTGGGCATGATATTGACTTGTGCGAGGAGTTTCATTTGGAGGTAGAAAATATGATGACATTGGGAATGTTAAGATTGATGAAACCCAAAGAAGATGAGTTAGTAGGAACAATGACTGGTTGTAACCAGAAAGTGGAAGTTTGTAGATATATACCAACCGAAAAGGGTCCACCAAAAATGATACTAGCCAAGCCTATGAATACTGTTAGCGGAAGCTATAATGCCCAACCCTATAATTATGGTTATTCCTTTCCACACGGCACAAATCCCGCCCGGTTTTCCATGCGGAAATAGGAGGGACTCACTCGAGTGGGAGATGTTTTACTCCTGAAGAATTGGAAAACCATAGAAAAGCCAAAGGAAAGGATATGGTGGAATTGACAAAGACAGATGAGGTTAACAAGCCAGTAAGTGATGAAGAGGCTAATGAATTCCTGAAATTGATGAAGCACAGCGAATATAGTGTGGTTGATCAACTAAAGAAAACACCCGCTAGGATTTCTTTGTTGTCATTAATATTGAGTTCAGAATTGCATAGGAACGCACTTCAGAAGGTTCTTAATGAAGCATATGTTCCTCAGGATATCACACAAGACTCCATAGAACATTTGGTGGGTAAGATTCAAGCCACCAACTACCTCTATTTTACCGATGATGAGCTGGATCATGAAGGGACCGGTCATAATAAACCATTGCATATCACAGTAAAATGCAAGGATTGTGTGATTGCTAAGGTGCTTATAGATAATGGTTCCGCTCTCAATGTATTGCTGAGACATGTACTTGATAAAATGCCAGTTGATGCCTCTCACATGAAGCCAAGTACCATGACTGTTAGGGCATATGATGGGTCACCTAGACCAATCATTGGGAGTATTGATGTTGAACTAATCATTGGCCCACAACCATTCCAAGTCACATTACAAGTAATGGACATTCATCCATCATATAGCATTTTACTGGGGAGACCTTGGATCCATGCAGCCCGAGCTGTCGCATCTTCTTTACATCAACGGGTCAAGTTTATCATCAATGGGAATTTGGTGACTGTGAGAGCTGAGGAAACTTTGTCAATGATAAAAAATGTGTCGATCCCTTACATAGAAAGGAAGAAAGTAAGGATGGAAATCTGCATGCATTCGAAGTTGTAAGTGCAGAATGGGTACCAGAAAATACGGTACGAAGAAGGCCAGAAATTTCCGAAGTAGCAAAAATGGTTGCTAAATACTTCTTAAAGCATGGACTGCCATTTCAATATGACCACACTACCAGAATGCCTGAGAGGGTTAATGTGATAAAAATGAAGTGCGCGGATCAAAGGTTTGGCTTAGGGTTTAGGCCTGGGAAAGCAGATTTCAAAAGAGTAGCTGAAATTAGAAGAGAAAAAAGAATAGCCCGGATTGAAAGGAGAGAACCAAATGAAGATCGAATAGAGATCCCACCAATCCATGTAACATTTCCAAGATCCGCATATGTCATAAAAACTGAGGATTATGAGGGGGGGCTAAGAAAAGAATTCAATAGTGTTACTATTAATTATCTTGAAAAAGTCGGTGAACAAGATTTAAAGGAAGAGGATAGTACTCATGAACAGTTGCCCCAGCTGACTATTGGCGTTTTTGAAGATGGCTCATTGTTGCGATGTCGCGGTCGCACAAATTAATTACCCTAGCTTAAAACACACAAGATAGTATAGAGCAAGCAAGGGGTCGATCCCACGAGGAAGGTTTAGTTTAGATTTTTATGCTATATGTTATGCAATTGGGGAGTTTTGATTTGTGATGATCTAAACTATGGAAGAAATTAAACTAGCAAACAAAATCAATTGAAACTGAAATATATCAAGAAAAAACCCCAAAAAACCATGAACCCAACAAAACCCCCCCCCCCCCCAAACAATAAAACCGAACATCATCTCCTTTCTCATATTTTTTTCCTTTTTCCTTTTTTTATTAATATCGCCCACCCACATAGATACCCCCCCCTAACCAACAAATAATCACAATATCATCGCGCACTAATGATTTAATCCAATGGAGTTCATTAAGATCTAGATAAATTCATTAATGTTAAGATTGATGAAACCCAAGAAGATGAGTTAGTAGGAATTGACTTTGTAACGAAAGTGCCAAGTTTGTAGATATATACCAACCTAAAAGGGTCCACCAAAAATGATACTAGCCAAGCCTTAGAATGCTTCACAAGCTTATAATGCCCAACCCTATAATTATGGTTATTCAACTTTCACAATAGACCTGTTTTCCAATGATAACTTAGGAGGACTCACTCTGAGCGAGATGTTTAACACTAAGAATCTGGAAATACCATAGGAAAAGCCAAAGGAAAGGCATATCATGGAATTGACAAAGACATAAAGTTAAATGCCGAAGAATGAAAGCGCTAATGAATTCTTGAAATTGATGAAGTACGCGAATTTAGCATGGTTGATCAACTAAAGAAAACACCTTAGCCTTGATTTCTTTGTTGTACATTAATATTAAGAGTTGAAAGAATACATGATTTCGATGGTTCTTAATGAAGCATATGTTTCTTCGGGATATCACACAAGACTCCAAAGAACATTTGGTGGTTAAGATTCTAGCCACCAACTCTCTCTCCTTTTCTTGGCTCTCTTAATGGATCATGAACTTAGCTGCCTATTTATATACAACCATTGCATATCACGAGAAAATGCAAGGATTCAAGTGTGAATCATCAAGAGATGGTAAGATAATGGTTCCGCCTCAATGTATTGGTCTGAGACATGTACTTGATAAAATGCCGTGGTTGATGCCTCTGAGGCTGGTGGCATGAGGTTGGTGAGATGGGTCACCTTGACCAATCATTTGGGAGTATTGATGTTGAACTAATCATTGGCCCAAACCATTCCAAGTCAAATTAAAAGTAATGGACATTCATCCATCATGATAGCATTTCATCGGGATACGTTGGATCCATGCACGAAACCTGATTGCTTGCAGAATGGTCCAAGTTTATCATCATTGGGAATTCGTATCTCCCTCAGAGTCGAGGGATACTTTTGTCAATGATAAAATTTGGTGCGTCCTTGCATAGAACTTTGAAAGTCAAGGATGGAAAACAATTGAGTTTGCATCAATTGGATATCTACAGATCCAGATATTGAATTTCCGAATGGACAAAAATGGTTGCTAAATACTTTAAAGCATGGATCGCCATTTCAATATGACCCCACTTGAAGGACCGAGAGGGTTAATGTGATAAAAATGAAGTGCTTTGTATTTTAGGTTTGGCTTAGGGTTTAGGCCAGGAAAGGTATTGAAGTTAAAGTTTAAAATTAGAAGAAAAAAAGAATAGCCCAGTTTTGAAAGGAGAGAACCAAATGAAGATCGAATAGAGATCCCACCAATCCATGTAACATTTCCAAGATCCTTTTGCATATGTCATAAAACCGGGATTAAGAGGGGGGCTAAGGGCCAAGAAAAGAATTCAATAGTGTTACTATTAATTATCTTGAAAAAATCAGGCGAAACAAGATTTAAAGGAAGAGGATAGTACTCATGAAACTGTCGAATAATATTGGCTTTTCGAAGATGGCTCATCCAAATTCGTGAGGAAGTCGGGGAGGGAGAAGAGTTGGAAAATTGGGAAATTCATGAGGTCCCAGTTGTTTTTAAAAAGTAATGTTTGTCTGTTCTTTGTTTTCATTATTGTATTGTTTGAACAATTGTGCCTTGCCAAAATCATTGTGGCTCAAGAGATTGGCAATAAGGTTTTGTTGTTGAGCCTCCTATCCTTTAAAATTCAATGAGATCATGCATATTTTCTTTCAAACATGTTTTCTTGTTCTTTGTTTATTTATTTACTTTCCCAGAATTATACACTCATAACCGAAACACTTTCCGCTTTCAGGAAATCTGAAAGCGGATTGTCGTTAAGCTCACAAACTCAATGCACTGTGGATAATTGACCTAACTTTGATGAAACTATAATTGCTATGGATGAGGAAGAGTTGGGTGAGGAAGACATCAATGAGTTTGCAAGGTTAGTGGAACAATCTGATCGCACATGGAAGCCTGCTAAAGAAGAACTAGAACTGATAAATGTGGGCACCGAACATAATAAAAGAGAGTTGAAAATAGGGAAGCTAATATCTGCTGGTGTAAGAAGTGAGTTGGTCATTCTTTTACAAGAATATGTTGATGTTTTTGCCTGGTCATATGCCGATATGCCTGGTCTGGATACTGATATTGTGGTACATAAACTACCTTTGATAGAGGGTTATAAACCGATTAAGCAAAAGTTGAGGAGGACAAGGCCTGATATACTAATCAAAGTGAAAGAAGAGATAACGAAACAGTGGGATGCTGGATTCTTAGAAGTTGTCGATTATTCTCAATGGGTGTCCAATATTGTAGTAGTACCCAAGAAAGACAACAAAATCAGGGTATATGTGGATTTTCGAGATTTGAATAGGGCAAGCCTGAAGGATGATTTTCCGTTACCCCATATAGATGTACTTGTGGATAATGCTGCTAAGAGTTCTACTTACTTTTTTATGGATGGTTTCTCTGGGTATAATCAAATCAAAATGGCCATGCAAGACAAGAAGAAAACAACATTTGTTACTCCGTGGGGAACATATTGTTATAGAGTTATGCCATTAGGACTAAAAAATGCTGGAGCAACTTATCAAAGAGCAATGGTGACACTATTTCATGACATGATGCATAAAGAAATTGAGGTCTATATGGATGATATGATCGCTAAGTCTAAAGATGAGGAAAATCATATCCCAGCTCTAAAGAAATTATTTGAAAGGTTGAGAAAATATCAATTAAAGTTGAACCTTGCAAAATGCATATTTGGAGTGAAGTCTGGGAAGTTATTGGGATTTGTGGTAAGCAGTAATGGTATAGAGGTAGACTCTGACAAAGTGAAGGCCATACAAGCCATGTCAGCTCCTAAGACTGAGAAAGAAGTTCGAAGCTTTTTGGGGCATTTAAACTACATTGCTCGATTTATTTCACAACTTACAGTCACTTGTGAACCAATCTTTCGATTACTTCGAAAGAAAAACCCCAGAGTATGGGATGAAGATTGTCAAGAAGCCTTTGATAAGATCAAACAATATCTGCAGAAACCACCGCTATTGGTACCACCGTGCACGGAAGCCTCTCATTTTGTATTTAATGGTGGATCAATCAGCAATGGGCTGTGTGCTTGGCCAACATGATGAGTCCGGGAGAAAGGAGCAAGCCATCTACTACCTTAGTAAGAAATTCACTAAAGTGAATCTCGTTACAGTATGATTGAGAAGCTGTGTTGTGGTTTGGTATGGAATGCGAAAAGACTCCGACAGTATATGTTATACTATACCACTTGGTTAATTTCAAAGATAGATCCTCTTAAATATATTTTTGAAAAGCCATATATGTCAAATAGGCTGGCCAGATGGCAAGTGTTGTTGGCTGAATATGATATCATCTACAAAACAAGAAAATCCGTGAAAGGAAGTGCAATCGCAGATCATTTAGCTGATAACGCCATTGAGGACTATGAGTCATTAAGTTTTGACTTCCCTGATGAAGATGTGTTGGTAATAGAAAGAGATTGGTGGACTATGTACTTTGATGGTGCGGTGAATGTGTCTGGTAATGGAGCTGGTGCTATAATAATTTCTCCAGAAGGAAAACAATATCCCATCTCCATTAAACTGCAGTTTAGTTGCACGAATAACACAGCTGAATATGAGGCTTGCATTCATGGATTAGAAGCTGCATTAGAACTGAAGATAGGGAAATTAGAGGTATATGGAGACTCTATGTTGATAATCTGTCAGACAAAGGGGGAATGGCAGACAAAAGATGAGAAATTGAAACCATATCAAGAATATCTCTCCAAATTGGCTGAAAACTTTGAAAAGATAGAGTTCAATCATTTAGGAAGGGATAAGAATCAGTTTGCGGATGCTTTAGCAACCTTGGCCTCTATGGCCACGATCGATTGTGGTATCAGAGTACATCCTATAGGCATTGATATCAGAAGTTCTCCTGCTCATTGTTGTTTAATAGAAGAAGAAGTGGATGGCAATCCTTGGTATGCTGGGATATAAAAAGATTCATCCAATATCGGGAATATCCTTCTGAAGCTTCAAAGACAGATAAGAAGACTCTGAGAAGAATGGCAATGGAATAATTTATAGATGGAGAAATCTTATACAAAAGGTCATTTGATGGGACTTTATTAAGGTGTCTGGACAGATTAGAAGCCAATAAAGCCTTGTATGAAGTGCATGGAGGAATTTGCACCACCCATACAAATGGGCACATGATGGCAAGACAGATGCAAAGAGCTGGGTATTTTTAGTTAACCATGGAAAAAGATTGTATAGAATTTGTCCGAAAATGTCATAAATGTCAGGTGTATAGTGACAAAATCAATGCACCCCCAGTGCCCTTATTCAATATGGTGTCACCTTGGCCATTCGCGATGTGGGGGATTGATGTGATTGGGCCTATTAATCCAAAAGCCAGCAATGGTCATCGGTTTATCTTGGTCGCAATTGATTATTTTACAAAGTGGGTAGAGGCCTGCTCATGTGCTCATGTGACTCAGAAGGTGGTCAAGCGATTCATTGAGAGAGATCTAATTTGTAGGTATGGTTTGCCAGAAAGGATAGTAACCGATAACGCCAAGAACTTCAATGGGAAAATGATCATGGAATTATGCACTAAATGGAAAATCAAGCATTCCAATTCATCCCCTTACAGACCAAAGATGAATGGTGATGTTGAAGCTGCTAACAAGAATATAAAGAAGATTGTCCAGAAAATGGTGGTCACATATAAAGATTGGTAGGAATGGCTTCCTTATGCTCTACATGCATATCGAACAACAATAAGGACGTCAACGGGGGCTAAACCTTATTCATTAGTTTACGGAATGGAGGCAGTGATGCCTTTAGAAGTAGAGATTCCTTCTCTAAGGGTTCTCATGGAATCTAAGCTAGAAGAGGCTAAATGGGCTGAGATACGATACGAATAGCTAAATATGATCAGTGAGAAGAGATTAGCTGCAATTTGTCACCACCAACTGTATCAAAATAGGATAGCAAGAGCATATGACAGAAAAGTTCGACCAAGAGAGTTTAAAAAAGGAGATCTTGTATTGAGAAAAATCCTATTACTACCTAGTGAGAATCATAGCAAGTGGGCACCCAATTATGAAGGTCCATATGTAGTAAAGAAGGCATTCTCTGGAGGAGCGTTGATACTGACAGGAATGGATGGAGAAGATTTGAGTAGGCTAGTGAATTCCGATTCTGTGAAGAAATATTATCCATGATTGTATAAGTTCTCATCAAATCAATAAAATTTTTGCCAAGAAATTCACTTTGCATATCTTTTCTCTCACTCATAAATGTTTATTGATATCAAAGAATCAGTAAATACACTCTTGAAGCCTTGCATGATCTCATAGATTCAATTCATTACTTTTACCAAAATCAGTTTCCCTATTTGAGTTTTGAAAAATTGATCTGGTATTTTGATTTCAAAAGTAATTTGATGTTTATTCAAAAATGATTTTTTACATTCTACTTGTAGAATGACAAGTGAATCAAGCAACTCCTACATAGAGGTGACCAAACTCTGAAAAAAAAATGAATAAATACCCTTACCCCATGACTCTTGAATCATGTGTTTTTAAATGTATGAATAATGGTATGTAGTGAACTTGTTGCTCATAACTCATGAAATGCATCTTTGTAAAGACTAAACCATCACACTGGATGAGGTCAAAGTTTATTGATCATAGTTGCTTACGCTTGAAATGAGGAAAGGCCATCTTTGTTATTCCTTTCACGTTCTAAAATAAGTACATCCCTTGCGATCCCTTTTTGAGCCTGAATAATTTTTCTTTCATTAAAAATCCTGACTAAGATCACACCCCACACTAGGGGCAAGTGAAATTTCAATGATCAAGAAAAATGATAAAGCCGTGAGAAAGCCAAAAGGCAAAAGAGCCCAAGAAACTCAAGTGTTAGGGGGCATGCCTAAATCACAAGAAAAAGTGATAACCAAGATAAAGTGAGTATGCTTTAGCAAAGCAATGAAAAAGAAAAAAGAAAAAAGGGCAAATCAAAGAAGAGCGGCAAAAGAAAATATGAATGACGTCAAGAGTCAAACTATTAATAGTGATCTTCAGTCTTTGAAACCCTGAAACACTCTTTGAGCCCTACGAATCCTTTTCTTTCATAGCCAAAAACCACAGCCTACATTACGTGCTTGTAGAAGTCCTTTCTAATCAAGCAAGCAAGCAACCTTGAATAATAAACAATGCTCTCAAAATGCAAAGAGTATTTTTTTCATAAGATTCATGACATCAAGAATAAACTATTCATTATTATTCATGCGGATAAAAATGATTGTTCAAAAGAAACAAGTTTTTCTCATACAAAACCTCAAGTTTTTTTTCTCGAGCCCTTCACATTGAAACAAAAGGTCATCTCATGACATATTCTCACTGAAGACCTTATTGCAAAGCACAAGAGCAAATAATCTCTTTTCCAAGAAAGAAAATAACCAAGGAGTTGCAAGATTTCAAAAGTAAATTGTTTTAGACTCACTTTGAAATAATTTTTGTTTTCAAAAATGCAAGATCAAGATTTCAAGATTTATTCTAGACCCATACTTCTTCACCAAACTGAAAAAGGATAGAAATGAGAAAATGGCCTCTTAAAACCATTATTTGTCTAAAGTCACTGACAGAGCACACTTAGGGGCAATGACCAATACAAAGGGACATTGTGTTCAGAAGGAAAATTCTAGAAAAAGAGATGGTAATTTCCTTCAACAAGACAAGGGGGCATTTTGATTTATGAAAGACAGCTTGATCCTTTCAGCTAGTGACACCGAATGTTTTTAGCAGTGAGACAAGGGGTAATGAATGATCCTCTCAAATTATTTGACGAGTCCGAAAATCTTTAGCAAGCATGTGGGTCACGATGGGTACCACAAAGGCTGAGTTGTGCAAACAAATTTGGAAAAAGTCTTATATAGGCTAACTCGAGTGGGCTAGAAAGCCAAACGACAAAGATGACTCAAATCAGATAGCAAGATCTCACCAACCATGCAATGAGAAGACTAAGAAAAAATGGGGGGCCTATATTTCAAGTCAGGTAAAGATGCATGCATATCATTTAAACTTTGAAACATTGGACAATGAGTTTTGCAAATTTTATTAGAGAAAATTCTAACGGAATCCATCAAGCGGAAGGCCAACTTGAAATGATGAACATTGAAATTGATTTTGAAAAATTTTCACTTTTGAGAATTTTTCAACCTGGGCAGGCCGCCCATGAGAATTAGGCCACCTGAAAAATCTCTATATTTTTCCACCACATTTCAGTTTCCACTTCTGAGGTAGTGCATTTCCTATCCTACCTCCTTTTGAGTTCTTTTCGAGCGCACCTTCGAGCCCTCGTCTTATTTCTTTTCAAGCGCGCCTTCGAGCCCTCGTCTTATCTCCATTCGAGTGCACCTTCGAGCCCTCGACCATCAAAGGTAGTGCATTTCCTATCCTACCTTCTTTTGAGTACGCCTTCAAGCCCTCATTTCCTTCGAGCTTCCATCTATTGAATAATGCGCCTTCGAGCCTTGTCTTGTCTTTAAAAAAAAATCCTTTTATTTTTCCACTGGGCAGGTAACCCATTACAATATGACCATCTGGGCTGGTAACTCATTACAATCTACCATCCTGAAAAATCCTTGTATTTTTCCACTGGGCAGGTAACCTATTACAATATACCATCCTATACTGGGCAGGTAACCCATTACAATGTGACCAACTAGGCCGGTAACCCATTACAATGTGACCAATTGGGCAGGTAACCCATTACAATGTGACCATCTGGGCTGGTAACCCATTACAATGTACCATCCTGAAAAATCCTTGTATTTTTCCACTGGGCAGGTAACCCATTACAATGTGACCATCTGGGCCGGTAACCCATTACAATGTGACCAACTGGGCAGGTAACCCATTACAATATATCATCCTATACTGGGCTGGTAACCCATTACAATCTACCATCCTGAAAAATCCTCGTATTTTTCCACTGGGCAGGTAACCCATTACAATGTGACCATCTGGGCCGGTAACCCATTACAATGTGACCAACTGGGCAGGTAACCCATTACAATATACCATCCTATACTGGGCTGGTAACCCATTACAATGTGACCATCTGGGCTGGTAACCCATTACAATTTATCATCCTATACTGGGCAGGTAACCCATTACAATGTGACCATTTGGGCCGGTAATCCATTACAATATACCACTTTATTCTGGGCCGATAACCCATTACAATATACCATCACAAAAAAAAAATCCTCGTATTTTTCAATCATTGGGTAGGTCGCCTGGAACAATTAGACCACTCGCGAAATTCTTCGCGTTTCTTTTATCATTGGGTAGGTTGCCCAAAACAATTTGATCCATTTCAAACAAAAAAAAAAGGGTCATCTTCCAAATAACTTATTCTCTCTGTAAAAGTCATATGTCAATCTACTATTTTCGAAGTTTTCAAGACTTCTTTTTTGTATCTACTTTTCTTTATAAATTTACTACACAAAGCTAAGGAAAAATAAAATTTTTCAATATCTTTGTATTGTAAATATTATAAAGAGGGGGCAACTGTCATAACCCAATTTTTGAACAAATAATAAAAAATTAAATATAGTTGCCAATGGGGTTAAGACCACAAAATTTGAAGTTCGAGGATGTAATTTGAGAGTTAATTGATCAATTTTGAAAGAATTAAAAGTTAAAGATTTAATTAAGGGCTAAATTGAACAATCCAGGAATTAAAGACTGTTTTGTAAACAGTGTTATAATTTAAGGATCTAATTGAAATTAATCCAAAGGGACAAAATTAAAAGGAATTTTTAATTTTTAGAGGTCCAATTGCCGAATTTCCAAAGTTCAGGGGTCAAAATGAAAATGTCCATTGCTGCTTGAAACATCGTCGTTGCTGGTGGAATCCATTGCTACCGAAACGTCGTTGCTGCTGGTAGAACAGCCGTGTTCGTCTTCTCCATCCCGATTCAACAGGCTGAAAATCTACAACGGATTCGATCCAATCGAGGACCACGTCTCTCGCCCACGATCTCGTTCGTGGAAGATAACAGTCCTGCAAAGGCAGGACTGGTTAGAGGCAATCAGCTGGGAAGTCTATAAAAGGGAGAAGAAAACCTAGAGGAAAGTGAAGAAAGAGGGCAGAAACAGAGCAACTCACAGCACCCGACAGCAACAAAAAAACCCAGAAAAACAAAGCAATTAACCAAAAGAAAAACAGAGCAAAGAAAACCGAACAAAAAAAAGAAAATACGGAGAAGAATAGAAACATCAGCCCAGATTTCATCCCTATAAGAAACAAGTTTTTTCGTCAAAAAATATATACACAGAAAAGGAGAGAAAGGCAGAGAGTCACGGATCAATCCTGTTTTCGTACCTGCAAGGAAACAATTGATCATCGAACCATCGGTTATTGACAGAAAGTAGTCGAACCCACACCGGCGTTGCAGCTTTCTTCACCATCACCAGAAACAGAAAGCAGTCGAACCCCACCAGCGTTGCAGCCTTCTGTGCAATCTCCAGAAACAGGTGCGCCTTTTTCCATTTGTTTTTGCTTCTGTGTTCAAATTGCATTTGAACAGTGTGAAGGTAATTTAATTACCTTCGCACTATTGATGCACGCGTGAAGTGCTTCACGCGTGCATCACCGTTGTTCACCGATCACCGGCTTGGGCCGATGGCCGGCCGGGCTTTGGGCCTAGCCTGGCCCGATGGGAATTGAGCCCATCCATCAATATATATCTTTGGGGTTTAGGTTTAGCCCACCCCAAAAAAAAAAAAAAAAAAGTAAAAAATAAAAATAATAAAAATAAATGCATGAATGAGAATAATATAAATTTATTGATTTTATTCACTGACGCCAGAGTCAGGAATAAAAATATCGGTTTAAATTTATATTATTTTTATTCATTTTATTTTATTTTATTTAGCTAGAAAAATAAAGAATGTGCATGAAAAAAAATAACATAAAAATAAAATAAATTTATTGATTTATTCACTGACGCCAGAGTCAGGAATAAAAATACTAATGAAAATTTATTTTATCTTATTTTATTTTATTTTCACTTTTATTTAACCACCTAAAAATAAAAATAATGTGCATGCATAAAAATAAATTTATTTTCATTTTTTTTCTTCACTAACGCTAGAGTCAGGAATATAAAAAAAACTGATTTAAATTTATTTTGTTTTTATAGTTGCGTAATATTTACCAACGTCAGAGTTGGAAATATCTGTAGTTAAATATTCACTGACGCCAGAGTCAGGAATATTACACACAAACAATTATAGTATAAACCAACAAAAAAAAATGTTACCAATTAATGACAAAGATTAGCAATGCAGCCTGCCTTAGGCAAGACGTTTAAGGGTGATAATATCTTCCCTTTTACGTAACCAGTCTCGGATCATAGAATCTATGTTGACCAGTTAGGGTTCCTAGTAACCATAATACTAGGTGGCAACTCCTTAAATAAAGAATATCCCCATTAAAGAACAGGATGCCAGAAATCCGTTCTTTCCACGGATAAAATATCATTTTTAAGGTCGCCACGATGTGCAGGTGTGACAATAATTAAATATTGTTGTGAAACCTGCACAGCAATAATAATGAATATTGCTCGTTGACATAAGCATGATGAACTTTTATTTTACTATATGTTAATTTACATGTAAATAATATATATTTATAGTAATTTTTAATAATACCTGGTGTGCTTTGCTCCGATTTATTTCGGTAGTTGTTTACTTGTTTATGAGATACGACACACAACAAATATATATATTAACTTCCTTTAATTATTATTAATTTTTTCTTTTTTATTTGGAGAGATTCTTTTCTCCATTATTATTATTATTATAATAATAAGGATTCAACTAGACTTTATATAAATGAAAGATTCTTAGGATCAATGCAGTGAATATTGAACCCAAAAAAAAAGAAAAAAAGAAAATTTTCTTCAAAAAATCAGTGATTTTTGCAAATATTTTACTGCATTTTGATCAATATGGGTTTGTAATTTTATAATGTAAAGATACAAATCCGGTATTGAAATACCCGATTTTTGTAAAATAATAATAATAATAATAATAATAATAATAATAATAATAATAAATAAATGAATAAATAAATAAATAAATAAAATATTTTGTTTTCATGTATACGGCCAAGTCTCTCTAAAAAATATAATAAAAAATCATATTTTATCTTCACAAAAAAAAAAGTTCTAGCATGCATTTTGGCTTTAATAACCAGTTTATTAAAGTCACGAGAACTGGCTAATATTTCAAAAATTTCAAATATTAAATTTTGTTTTCTTTTATTATCTAGGGCTTATACGTAAGACGTATTCCGAATATTAAATTATTTGTTGACGTTAGAATGGTTAGGTTTTACCCAATAAGATAAGGATCTCTTTACCGAAGAGAACTTTTCTTAAACCATAGACAGACCAACAACTAGAAAACACAACAAGACTTTAAATTTTATCAGACAATAAAACAATGCAGCTTACTTTAGGTAGGGCGTATTTGGGGTGCTAATACCAGCTTCCCTTTATGCAATCAGTCCCCGTACCCGATCTCTGAGACTAATCAGGATTCCTAGTGACCAAAATACTAAATGGCGACTCCCATTCCATTTTTCCACAGATAAAAGACAAGAATTCCTTGTCTCCTCACACATTTTCCAGATAGATAGAAGAAGATATTTTGAGAGTAGATGTTTTCGCCGCGACGCTGCACACGTGCGACACATAAGACGTATTCTCGATATTAAATGAAAAGGTAGTTTGTTTTGTCTTTATATTGACATTAGAGCGATTATGTTTTTTATTTGATAAGATAAGGATCTCCTTACTGAGGAGGATTTTTCTTTGACCATAAACATACCAATGATTAAAAAAATACAACAATACCTTAGTTTATATCAGACAAATGAACAATGCAGCTCACCACAGATAAAACATATTAGGAGTACCAATACCTTCTCTTTACGCGACCAATCCCCGTACCCGAACTCTAAGACCAGTTAGGGTTTCTAGTGACAAAAATACTAGGTGACGACTCATTCCCTCTTTTTATTAATAAAGAACAAGAATTCCTTGTTCTTTTCACCTCACCATTTCCCCATTCCATTCCCGATCAAGGAGAATGATCACCGTGACGCCGCATTCATGCAACATTTACTCTCTTGAAGAATGGTGTGGGCCCTCTATCTTGAAACTGAACTTTCAGAAACTTTTGCCTTCATTGACCATTTCTTTAGAAGTATGTTTTACTCTTGACGAGGTCAAAGATGCAATTTAGGATTATGATAACAATAAAGTTGTTTTGCCTGATGGGGTCAACTTCTTTTTCATTAAGAAAGCATGAAATACAATTAGAAGTGACATCTTTAATATGGTTAATGACTTTTATTTGATTGGTTCCCTTCCTCATGGCATCAATAGTTCATTCATCACCTTCCTAAAGTGGCTAGCTCTAACAACCTTAAAGACTACATATACATGAGTTTCATTGGAAGTCTCTACAAGGTTATCTCAAAAGTGTCAGCTAACATACTTAAGGATGTTATGCTTGGGTTATTGGTGCTTCTAAAAATGCTTTCATAAAATAAAGACAAATCCTTGATAGTGTTTTTTTATTGCCAATGATGTATTAGTCACTTAAAAAGAAGAAAACTAAAAGTTTATCTCTTCAAGTATAACATTTATAAAGCTTTTAATTGAGTGATTTAGGAGTATCTAGATGAAGTTATGACATGTATGGGATTTGGTTCATGTTTGAGAAAATTTATTTTGACGAAAAAATTGCTATTCTTCTGAATGGCTCTCCAGCTAGAGAATTCTCTATAGAAAAGGATATTCTTTATCACTATTTCTGTTCAATATAGGCAGTACTGAAGGACTTAGTAGAATGCTAAATAAAGGGAGTGATTTGAGACTAATTGATGATATCAGCTTTGGTCAGGCTCAATTGAATATTACTCATCTTCAATTTGCTGATGACACACTCATCTTTAGTCTATCAAATGATTAGGTTTCCTTGTTATCTAATATGGGTATGTGGGTTGAATATTCATAGTTTCCTTGATAACCATAAGGCTGATGGTTTGACAAAACAAAGTGCGACATTTGGTTAGTTTCCTTGATAACCATAATCTATTTCTTTAAAAAACTTTTGAGAGTCAAATATTACGTTTTTCTTTCTGAAAAAAATAATATTAAACGAACCATAATGAATGATGGTGCAGAAGAATTGTCTTATTATTAAACGAATCATAATCAATAATCGAATGAGAAAATGATACAACAGTAAAATAATCAAATTAAATTCGAAAACCATTATTAAACAAAAGAAAGGAAAACTAGAACCATGAATTTTTATTCTTAACCACAGCCTTGAATGAATGAAGTGGTGACCAAATTCTGTTGAATTAATGCTGAGAGCTCTATCTTTCAGCCGTGAAAGCCCAATTTGCAGATGCTAACAACTTTGACTTCAAATCCTGCCGAAGGCATTCAGGCATTTCTTGGCCTTTTAGCATCCCGAACCAAACTATCTTCAATCTTCGACGTTTCATTAGATGTAATCAGAGGATACGTATGTGGAATAGGACTGTGGGAGTCTCTTCTAAGAAACTGCTTGAACCACTTGACTGATTTTTTAGGATATCGTTTCAAATCATTTTTGTAATCAACATAGTAGAGGCCGAACCTCACAGCATAACCACTTCCCCATTCGAAATTGTCCATTAAAGACCAAGCAAAAATCCCTTAACATCAACACCATGCTCACTGCAATAAATAAATATTGAATCCCAGTTAGATGGATTTGTTTTACACTAAAAAAACTTATTATCAATGATCATTTGTTAATAAATGAAAAGAATCAACTCACTTGATGGATCTCAAGACATTCTTAAGGTGGTCTTTGTAAGATTTTTCTCTTATGGGATCATTAAGAGCTTCCTTTAGTGATGAAGCATTGTTATTTACGTCATCAACCCCTGAAAAAAAATCAGTAAAATAAAACATTAAGAACATATATATATACTTAGTGTTAGAGAAGTACTAAGAAACTTAAAAATGTAGAATAATGTATGATCGTTCATTTCAACCATACCATTCTCAGTAATGTAAATTGTTGGGCTCCCGTATAGATCTTTGGTGTAATTCAAAAGCCTGCTGATGCCTTCGGGATAAATATAAAGCCATTTTACACCAGCCTGTGGACCTATTGGGATTCCATTTCTCTCTCCTACAAAATTGAGAAATAACAAAGTAAATTAATAGCTGATAATTGATAAAACATCATCTAATTGAAAAAAATAAGATGAATAAGAAAGAAAAGATATCGATCATTGGTTACCTGTCCAATTAGCACGAGCATCTGACATGAATCCAACACTCTGATAATTTGCATCGATATTTTGAGCATAATATGTTGTGTAGTAATTAATTCCAATAAAATCATACGATCCCTTCAACATCTTAGATTCCTCGGCAGTGAACTTGGGCAATCTTCCACCAACAAAATCATGCATGTTACGTGGATAGTCACCATTAGTTAAAGGATCCATGAACCAACCAAGCATGAAGTCGAGGCTTCTTTTGGTTGCATTTTGATCATCTTCACTGTCTGAGTAAGGTTCAAACCAATGAGAAACAAGTGTTATCCCAATCTGTCCACCTTGACATGACTGATATTTTTCCTTGTATAGTTTCACGGCCGCAGCATGAGCAAGCAACAAATGATGGCTAACCGTATACACTTCAGTGGCACCAGTGTTTAAGGATCGGTGGGGATCATTTACAACGACAGAAATCCTACCCGGTGCCATCGTGCCCATGTCATAACCTTGAACACTGAACATCCATGGCTCGTTCAAAGTAATCCACTTCTTCACTCGGTCTCCAAACTTTTGGAAACAAAGATCGACAAAGTCTCGGAAATCATTTCTGGAAATCAATGTTTCATGTGAGAAAATTTATAGGAATGTTTTGAATTTTAGAGAAGCATATGTCCACAAAGTCTCCAAAATGACGGATTAGATTGTAATATTTCGAAGCTACAACAAGTTTGGATATTTGAAGCATAATTAACGAAAGGTTGCTACTTACACAATGTTAGGACTTAAGAAACCACCATATTTATCTTCTAAAGCTTGTGGAGTATCCCAGTGAAAGAGAGTAACGTAAGGCTGCAAACCTATATATTACAAAACATCATATAATCAGATGGAGCGCACAAGATAAACCCTTTGTTGTATAAGAATTTGCGCATCAATTTTTGGCAAAATATTATGATTAATTGAAGGGAAAGGTTATAACCATTCTTAAGGAGGTCATCAATGAGATCGTTGTAAAACTTGATGCCTTCTTCGTTTACTCCAGCACTTAACCTGCCATCTGCATTTTCCAAAAAAAGATCCAACGGAAAGCTATTATATATCAAATGGAAATTCACTCAGTGAAAACAGATGTCAAAGTCAAATCCTGCTGGTGTCATTACTATTACTATGTCAAGAACAAATTAAAAAAAAAAAAAACAAATTAAAAAAACTTACGTGGTAATACTCTAGACCAAGAAATGGAGAATCTGAAAGCATCCATTCCCATTTCTTTCATTCTTTGCACGTCTTCCTGTAACATTTATCGATTTTTTTAAAACACTAAATTAATCAGAATATAGTTATTTACATCATATAGATAACCACAACCAAAATATGATGAAGAACTCCCATACCTTATAGCGATGGTAGAAATCAACAGCTACATTTCCGTTGCTATGATCATTTATTCTCTCTGCAAACGTTGAAAAGTTAATAATGGTGGTTTTCTTAGGACATTAACATAATTCTATTCAACTTTTAGCGAGGGAAGTACAAATTTCAAGGAGAGAGATTGGTACCTGTATGTTCCTCAGTGAAAGTGTCCCATATAGCTGGTCCTCTACCATGTTTGTTTGTTTCTCCTTCATACTGCATACCATAATAAAATAATAACGAAAAATTAATTAACATAACTAGTATTATTTTAAATAATGTTCTGTTGTCCCCTCCTAATTACTGCACTAGAAGCAGCAGAATATAGAGTATGTACCTGGTAAGCTGATGAGGATGTTCCGAAAACAAAATCATCTGGGAAAGAATAACGGCTGAAGTCATCAATGCTTCCCATTGCAGTCTAAGTATTGAAGCTGGCACTTAGATAAATAGGATTAGATATTATAAAGGCTTGGGCTTGGTGTGTGAAACAGAGGTTTGTTTGGGTACAAAAGAATGTAACGCAAGTTTGTAAATGAGGCAGAGATTCTGTGCTTTTCCTTTTCCTCGATAGGAGAGATGGTGAGTTACAGAGCTGTAGAATGTATGAAGATGTGGAGATTTGATGCAAGATGGCATGGATGGAACGGCCATTTTATAGGCACTAGCTCCCAGCGTGTACAAGCAGCATTTTCTTGACTTTTTCTTCTTCTTTTTTTTTAGTTTAAATTAAGGATTAATATCTTTGACTTTGACGAAGTTATCTCATAGTGCTTCTCTTTTTCTCCATTTTTTTATTGTACTTCATAATTTCTAAGAAGTTTCAAATAATCAAAATCAGTTTTTGTATGGAAGAATTTCAAATAAGATGGCATTTGAAGGTATTTGAAGTTATTTTAGGGAATCATGGCACATAATCACTCGATCAACATATATATATATATATATATATATATATATATATATATATATATAAATAAAAAATATATGTATGTATGTATGTATATTCTTACCATACTTCAATAAAAATTAAACAATTTCGTTACATGCGTGCGTTCCTCGTTTGCCAATTACCACTAGCTATGGATAAAATCAAGCTGCCTCTTTAGGGCCCATAACAATAGACTCTTTGTTTTCACCCATCCACTTGGGGATGGTTTCCTAAAATCTTTCCTTTTCAACTTTTCCACGAAGACAATAGATTAGTCCCCCAAATAAAAATCATATTAAAAAAATTTCTCAAGGAAAAACATTTTGCAATTAGATATTGAGCATATTCTTGGCCATTTTACGACTATACCTCCTTGTAACATCATTAGTAATTATTGTTAGCATGAAAAATCATGACAGTGTTACCATGATGTACACATGTACGGTAACACATGTATGGTGTTGCTATGATCATCTTACTGGATTGGGAATAATGTGGATGGAAAAGTAAAAAATTCTTGTTCTTTATCAGTAGAAAGATGGAAATGAGAGTCGTCACTTAGAATTTTGGTTACTAAAAACCATAACTGGTCTCGGAGTTCGGATAAGGAGACTGATTGCGTAAAGAGAACGTATTAGTGCTTTTAATACGCATTATTTGTGATAAGTTGCATTGTTCATTTGTCTGATATAAACTAAGAAATATTGTGTTTTCTAACTATTAATCTGTTTATGGTCGAAGAATCCTCCTCATTAGACAAAATGATATTCCATTGATATTTTGTTTATTAAGTACCCTAACTAGTTTCAAAGTTCAGGTAAGGTGACTGATTACGTAAAGAGAAGGTATTGGTACTTCTAATATGCTTTATCTGTGATGAGCTGTATTGTTCATTTGTTTGATATAAACTAAGAAAATATTGTGTTTCTAACTATTGATTTGTTTATGGTCAAAGAAAAGTCCTCCTCATAATACAAAAAGATATTCCATAGATATTTTGGTCGGGTAAGAACCTAACTAGTCTTAAAGTTCGGGTTGCGTAAAGAGAAGGTATTAATACTTCTAATATGTTTTATCCGTGGTAAAAGTTGCATTGTTTATTTATCTGATATAAATTAAAAAAAATAGTGTTTTCATTGATCTGTTTATGATCGGAAAAAAATCCTTCTCATAAGAGATGATATTCCATTCATGAGCTTCTGGATTTTATTGATTGAAAACTCTAGATGAGGTAATTCTTAGGATATTCTACTCTA
Organism: Populus deltoides; assembly: GCA_015852605.2. Taxonomy (NCBI): domain Eukaryota; kingdom Viridiplantae; phylum Streptophyta; class Magnoliopsida; order Malpighiales; family Salicaceae; genus Populus; species Populus deltoides. The sequence goes on along the minus strand of CM027570.2, from coordinate 29,832,238 downwards.
TGGTCCGGACAATAATTCAACCATGAGCTGTGAGCAGGGACGGAGCTAGGTGAAATTTACAGGGGAGGTTAAAATTAATATAATAATTATATATTATTAAAAAGCTTATTTATTTAAATTAAAAATATTAAATAATAGAATATTTTAAAATATTTAGCAGGAGCCTGGGCCCTGCTTGCCACCCCTTAACTCTGCCCTGGCTGTGAGGTATCTACTCTTATTATTATACGAAGAATGAAGTGTATTTTGACGTTGACAAAAGTACCTCATAAATACTTTTAAGGTTAATCTTGTCTGGATAAGTTTCCTTCCCTTTTATTGCACACGTTGTCTCCAACATCTTATGTCTATCTCTTTCATTTATTAAGTTATTTACTTTATTAATTAATTAATTAAGAATTGTTATCTTAAGATTAAAGACACTCTAATTTACAAAGCAAGATGCCTTGCGATATTGTTTGTTAAAAACCACCGTAGAATTTTCCATTGGTCATCAATTCGAGCATTCAATTAGTTGAGACTTCAATTTGGATATCTCCATTGGTACCGTAATTTCTTTGCACTTTCAAGCTCTAACATTATCGTACGACCACTCACAGAGGGTAAACAAATCGCTATCGTAGCTTGAATTCAATGCTGAATTCTGCTGAATTTGTCAAGTCAAGCCTCTTGTACTTGAGATTTGTCAGATCCACATATAAAAGATTAATTATTTTCAATGTCAACAAAAAGGACAAATTACAGGCTTTATGTCAGTGTGAATCCATAAAAACGCAAAGGATAAACTTTTATCCTACGTTACATTGTTTGAATTCTTGTTGGAGATGTCTATCTGTACACGATCGAAAATACAAATAATCTTTCAGTTTAATTTGAAAGAGTTTATGGGAAGCCAATTATCTATATACATGGTAGGGAGACTAATAATCTTTGAGTTAATTGAGAATAATAGAATGATTTAAATATTTGTATCTTAGTTAGCCTTCTGTGTATGTGAGGAGGGGGGAACATGACTGTAAGTGTAAGAATTACATCATTGAAATAATTCTACATTATTTTCTATACATATAATTATTTCCTATTCATATATATATATATACATGTTATACATTTTTAATATGCCCCTTCAAGCTAAGTGTGAAGGATCGATCCGAAACTTGTAATGAAAAGCAGTAAAGGACACAGCAGAAAACGGCTTGGTGAAGACATCTGCAAGATGATCCTAAAAGGGGATAGTAATGGTACATCTTTCTGATGGTGAAGCTTAGGAGCAGTTTAATAGCATGCATCCTTATTTTTCAATGGAACAATGCAACATACATTTTGTTTTGTATACAAATGGGTTTAATCTATTTGGGTCCTTTGCTACACTTTATTCTTATTGGCCGATCATACTAACAGTTTATAACTTTCTCTAAGGGATGTGTATGAGGCCAGAATTCATGTTCTTATCTACAATAATACCCAGTCCTTATAGTCCAGGTAGTTAAGTAACACATAATCACTACCAGAATTTTGTAAAAGATTAAAAAAAATTAGTTGCATATATATTTGGTTGTTCAACTACACGTGAACCTTCACCTGAATAACCATGATTTGTTCTCATTACATCCATCACCATACTCCTATAATGATTGCTATTATCATAGACAACTTCATGTATGTTTCTAGAACTAGATATTGAGCAAACAATCCTTTCTAACATGGTGTCATACTGAACATAAGGTTCTTCATGTGCAAACCAACATAAGTATTTCTCAAAGATTTTTTTTTCTAGGAGAAGCATCATCATAACATCTAGCTGAAGGAACTTTTTGTTTTCATACTTCACAATGAACATATAATTATGTTTTCACTAATATTTTTTGAATTTGAAAGTGCAAAATTAATAACACCCTCAACCCTTCTATAATAATTTTTCATATACAACCCTTGAGATGAATTTAGATATATCCATGAACGATCATTTATTATTTAAAAATCTATATAGATTAATGATGACAACATTTATTAATAATATAACAATCAATTCAAAATTTAACTTTGGTAGTTAAAATTTAATTCAAATCTAATAACCAATTATTATTTTTGTTCCAAAAATGTAATGATATGTAAAAATATCAACTAAATAAATCAAATTATTGGCTTGTAATCGATAACCCAACTAATTATTTATCATTTGTTCAATTCAAAATTATTGAATCTAAATTAATACCATTTAGTTGTTATTAATTTAAAAAAAAAATCTATTTTGTTTTTTTGTTAGTATCCGAAATTATGAATTTATATATAAGATGTAATTTTGATATTAAATAAAAAATAAATTTTTTAATTTTTATATTAACATTAAAATGATTAGGTTTTCAATTTAAAATGATAAGTATTGATTTTTCTTCAAATAAACAGACCGAGTGTTTGAAGTTTTTCTAATCTGTTGTCTACGTGGAAAAGATGAAAAGGAAAGATTCTAGGAAGCCACCCCCAAGTGGATGGGGGTGGCTCTCACCAAGACAATAAAAAAATGGCGAAAAAGAGGTTTGTCAAAGTCAAAGAAATTAATGCTTTAAAATAGTCAAGAAAATGCTGCTTGTAGACGCTGGGTGGTATTTTGTTAATTTTATAAAAAGTTTTTAGAAATTATAAATAATTATTTCATTCGTCGGTGATTTTATTTATAATATTTAATTAAAAATTTTAAATTAATTAATTTTTTTTAAAAAAACTATTAAATAACACCGATGACTTTTCAATCTGTCGATGATTTTATCCGTAAAAAACAATAATTAAGAATGAAGCTAGAAAATGAATAATTTTAAAGTTTTTTAGGAAATAGTAATAAAAAATTCGGTTGATAATTCTCGACATGATGAAAAATGAATTTAATTCACAGTTTGCCAACGAATTTTGGGAAAGAATTTAATTTGAATGCAATTACGATGGAGGGTCTTTGTTTGAAAGTTATGTGATCGAATCTAGAGATGGGACATTGAATTCAAGCTACGATAGCGATTCGTCTACCCTGCAGGTCGCTGTCGAAAGTGGTCGTACGGATAATGTTAGAGCTTGAAAGTGCCAAGGGAGCTTTACGACAAGATTCAGTCTCAACTAGTTGAATGCTCGAAATCGATGACCAATGGAAAATGCTACGAAGGTTTTTTAACGAACAATATCTCAACGCATTTTGCTTTGTAAATTAGAGTGTCATTAGTTTTAAGATGACAATGCTTAATTAATTAATTAATTAAATAACTTAATAAATGAAAGAGATAGGCATAAGATGCTGGAGACAACGTGTGCAGTAAAAGTCAAAGGGAACTTATCCAGACAAGATTAACCTTGAAAGTATTTATGAGGTACTTTTGTCAACGTCAAAATACACTTCATTCTTCATATAATAATAAGCCTCACAGCTCATGATTGAATTATTTTCCTGACCATGGAGTAGATCCTAAGAATTACGTCATCTAGGGTTTTCAATCAATAAAATCCACAAGCTCATCAATGAATATCTATTTTTCTTTGATTATAAACATATTAATGATAAGAAAATATAATATTTTTTTAATTTATATTAAACAAATAAACAATACAACTTATCACAGATAAAACATATTAAAAGTATTAATACTTTCTTTTTATGCAATCAATTACTTTACTCGAACTTTGAGATCAATTAAGGTTTTTAGTGATTAAAATATCAATGGAATATCATTTTTTCTTACAAGGAAGACTTTTCTTCAACCATAAACAAATCAATAGTTGGAAAATATAATATTTTCTTAGTTTATATCATACAAATAAAAAATACAACATACCACAAATAAAGCGTATTAAGAGTACGAATCAATACCTTCTCTTTACCCAATCAGTCTCTTTACCTAAACTCTGAGACCAATTAGGATTCTTAGTGATCAAAATATTAGGTAACGACTCTTAATTTCTTGTCCTTTTCATTTATCGCACGTCCCCCGCGTGGCGGTTTGATGATTTTTCGTTATGTTTCCTTGATTAGTTCTTTGAGAGTCGTCACCTAGTATTTAATTGAAAGCTACTAGAAAACCTAAATATACTGGTATTTGTCAGAAATTCAAAAGTAAAGAAGTGATTATGACTAAGAAAAATATTAGCACCCCTAGCGCACTCTATCTAAGATAAACTACTTTGCGGTTTGATATGATTTGAAAATTTAAAATATTAATTAAATTTTAAAATTTTAATAAATCAGTCATTAAATCCTTAAAAATATATAGAAACATGTTCTTACACTTAAAATATAACATGATTTTATTTGTCCTTAAAATATTTAACCATTTTCAAATTAAACACTTAATTCTTTGTCTTCTTTATTTTTACAATTTAATAACAGAAATAAAATACAAACCCACACCTCTTTTGTTATGTTTTTCTCATACACACACATTTACATATTACAAAATGACAAGAATTCAAAATAATTAAATAAAAGTAATCTGAAAACACACATCCACGGCTGAAAATTACAAAAGAAAAGCCTCGGGAACAGTGCTGGAAGCTCCAAGCCACAGGAACAACGCGCTGTAAAACCTTTGGGTCGCCTGAACAGTGGCGGCACGTCTTCTCCACGCGCCGCCGCCGGAAAATCCAAACGAATAGGGGGGTCTGCAACGACCTCCTCCCCCCTTCCCTTCCTTGCCGGCGGTGAGAACAACGTCACCTGCAAAGCCAAGCAAACACCACAAACAGTCAATTTTATTTTTGTTTTTTCTTTTCCCCTTTTAGATCTGTTCTCTACAGTCTTCCTCCCCTTCGGTTTGCTGTTCTTTCTTTCTTCTTCAAGTGGCAGGTCTGCTGTGGAGAGACCAACGCTGAGAGGAGTGGCGGTGTTGCTGTGATGGGGAAGGAGACGCCGCTGCACGGGGAGAGGGACGTCGTGGCTGGTCCGTCGTTGTGGTCGACGGTGAGGGAATAGGCGGGGTCTGTTAGCTACTGGGTCTCTAGTCTGCGCCGATGAGGGAAGCTCTGCCGCGTCTGTGCTGATGAGGGAGACCGTGGCCTGTGGCTTGTTGGCGGTGTTGAGGCGGAGACATCGTCGCTGAAGAATACGGCGGGGGCTGCCGCTGTGTTCCGTCTAGGAGCGACGGCTTCAACAGGGAACAAGAGACCCCTCTGAGGCTTCTGGTTTTGGGAGCCAAAAATCCCAATGGCAGGATGATGGCCCGAAATGAAGAAGATGTTGTGAGCGGGGTTTGCTGGTCGAGGCTGAGGTGAAAATGAAGTGGCCGAGAGAGAGGGAGGAAAGATTGGTCGTCGCCTCTGGTTTTGGGAGAGAGGGTTCTCTGTTTTTGATAAAGGGGGGCACGGCGGCCTCTTCCTTCTGTGGGGAAGGAGGGTGAGCGGCTCCCTGGCTCTCTGGTTCTCTTTTGCTGAGGGAGGGTGGCGGCCTTGGTTTTTTGACCAAAAGAGAGGGGAATAGGACAGTGTGTGTAGGGAAATGGGGGGAAGGGAGAAGACTCCAATGGCAGAGAGGGGCTCTCTGGTTTTTCAAAGGGAGGGGCGGCCAACTTGGTTTCAAAGGGTGGCGGCTTCTCCCTCTTTCAGTTTAGGTTAGGTTTTTTCTTTTGTTCCCGAAAATTTTTCTCCGCCTCCATGACTGTAAATTTTTTTTCCTCTTTTTTATTTTTACTGTAGCATGGTTTTTATAAAAAAAGTTTTACTAGATATTGAAACTAGTCCCTCTATTTTTTTTTTTTTTTTTATAAATTTTGATTTTTTTATTTTTTTTCATTTTTAAAAGCGAGCAATAACAACGTCAACTCAATAAAAAAAATTAGTGATTATAAAATTTACGCATTAAAAATTAAACGCATTCCAAATACCTTTAAAAATTTAAATTCTTTTGAGATGATGTTGAGAATGCTAAAAAAAATATAAATATATCAAAAATGTATTTTTTAGAGTTTTCATTGTTTTTTACTATTTTTTGATTTTTTTAAAATTTTATCAAAAATATAAGTTAAAAATTAGATAGAAACATCATTCACACCATTTTTAAAATCCAAAACAAGAATTATCACGAGGCCATACTAACAATATCATGCTAACAATATCATGATTTGTCATGATATTAATAATTACTAATGATGTTACAAGAAGGTATAGATGTAAAATGGTCAAGAATATGGTCAAGATCTAATTGCGAAATGTTTTTCTTTGAGAAATTTTTTTAATATAATTTTTATTTGGGGAACTAATCTATTGTCTTCATGGAAAAGTTGAAAAGAAAAGATTTTAGGAAGCCACCCCCGAGTGGATGGGTGAAAACGAAGGGTCTATTGTTATGCGACCCTACAGAGGCTGCTTGATTTTACCCGTCTTTTTTTTCCTCAAATACCTTCAAATGCCATCTTATTTGAAATTCTTCCATACAAAAACTGATTTTGATTATTTGAAACTTCTCAGAAATTATGAAGTAATGCGTTCTCAGCAGGACAATAAAAAAATGGAGAAAAAGAGAAGCACTATGAGATAACTTCGTCAAAGTCAAAGATATTAATCCTTAATTTAAACTAAAAAAAAAGAAGAAGAAAAAGTCAAGAAAATGCTGCTTGTACACGCTGGGAGCTAGTGCCTATAAAATGGCCGTTCCATCCATGCCATCTTGCATCAAATCTCCACATCTTCATACATTCTACAGCTCTGTAACTCACCATCTCTCCTATCGAGGAAAAGGAAAAGCACAGAATCTCTGCCTCATTTACAAACTTGCGTTACATTCTTTTGTACCCAAACAAACCTCTGTTTCACACACCAAGCCCAAGCCTTTATAATATCTAATCCTATTTATCTAAGTGCCAGCTTCAATACTTAGACTGCAATGGGAAGCATTGATGACTTCAGCCGTTATTCTTTCCCAGATGATTTTGTTTTCGGAACATCCTCATCAGCTTACCAGGTACAAACTCTATATTGTGCTGCTTCTAGTGCAGTAATTAGGAGGGGACAACAGAACATTATTTAAAATAATACTAGTTATGTTAATTAATTTTTCGTTATTATTTTATTATGGTATGCAGTATGAAGGAGAAACAAACAAACATGGTAGAGGACCAGCTATATGGGACACTTTCACTGAGGAACATACAGGTACCAATCTCTCTCCTTGAAATTTGTACTTCCCTCGCTAAAAGTTGAATAGAATTATGTTAATGTCCTAAGAAAACCACCATTATTAACTTTTCAATGTTTGCAGAGAGAATAAATGATCATAGCAACGGAAATGTAGCTGTTGATTTCTACCATCGCTATAAGGTATGGGAGTTCTTCATCATATTTTGGTTGTGGTTATCTATATGATGTAAATAACTATATTCTGATTAATTTAGTGTTTTAAAAAAATTGATAAATGTTACAGGAAGACGTGCAAAGAATGAAAGAAATGGGAATGGATGCTTTCAGATTCTCCATTTCTTGGTCTAGAGTATTACCACGTAAGTTTTTTTAATTTGTTCTTGACATAGTAATAGTAATGACACCAGCAGGATTTGACTTTGACATCTGTTTTCACTGAGTGAATTTCCATTTGATATATAATAGCTTTCCGTTGGATCTTTTTTTGGAAAATGCAGATGGCAGGTTAAGTGCTGGAGTAAACGAAGAAGGCATCAAGTTTTACAACGATCTCATTGATGACCTCCTTAAGAATGGTTATAACCTTTCCCTTCCCTTCAATTAATCATAATATTTTGCCAAAAATTGATGCGAAAATTCTTATACAACAAAGGGTTTATCTTGTGCGCTCCATCTGATTATATGATGTTTTGTAATATATAGGTTTGCAGCCTTACGTTACTCTCTTTCACTGGGATACTCCACAAGCTTTAGAAGATAAATATGGTGGTTTCTTAAGTCCTAACATTGTGTAAGTAGCAACCTTTCGTTAATTATGCTTCAAATATCCAAACTTGTTGTAGCTTCGAAATATTATAATCTAATCCATCATTTTGGAGACTTTGTGGACATATGCTTCTCTAAAATTCAAAACATTCCTATAAATTTTCTCACATGAAACATTGATTTCCAGAAATGATTTCCGAGACTTTGTCGATCTTTGTTTCCAAAAGTTTGGAGACCGAGTGAAGAAGTGGATTACTTTGAACGAGCCATGGATGTTCAGTGTTCAAGGTTATGACATGGGCACGATGGCACCGGGTAGGATTTCTGTCGTTGTAAATGATCCCCACCGATCCTTAAACACTGGTGCCACTGAAGTGTATACGGTTAGCCATCATTTGTTGCTTGCTCATGCTGCGGCAGTGAAACTATACAAGGAAAAATATCAGTCATGTCAAGGTGGACAGATTGGGATAACACTTGTTTCTCATTGGTTTGAACCTTACTCAGACAGTGAAGATGATCAAAATGCAACCAAAAGAAGCCTCGACTTCATGCTTGGTTGGTTCATGGATCCTTTAACTAATGGTGACTATCCACGTAACATGCATGACTTTGTTGGTGGAAGATTGCCCAAGTTCACTGCCGAGGAATCTAAGATGTTGAAGGGATCGTATGATTTTATTGGAATTAATTACTACACAACATATTATGCTCAAAATATCGATGCAAATTATCAGAGTGTTGGATTCATGTCAGATGCTCGTGCTAATTGGACAGGTAACCAATGATCGATATCTTTTCTTTCTTATTCATCTTATTTTTTTTCAATTAGATGATGTTTTATCAATTATCAGTTATTAATTTACTTTGTTATTTCTCAATTTTGTAGGAGAGAGAAATGGAATCCCAATAGGTCCACAGGCTGGTGTAAAATGGCTTTATATTTATCCCGAAGGCATCAGCAGGCTTTTGAATTACACCAAAGATCTATACGGGAACCCAACAATTTACATTACTGAGAATGGTATGGTTGAAATGAACGATCATACATTATGCTACATTTTTAAGTTTCTTAGTACTTCTCTAACACTAAGTATATATATATGTTCTTAATGTTTTATTTTACTGATTTTTTTTCAGGGGTTGATGACGTAAATAACAATGCTTCATCACTAAAGGAAGCTCTTAATGATCCCATAAGAGAAAAATCTTACAAAGACCACCTTAAGAATGTCTTGAGATCCATCAAGTGAGTTGATTCTTTTCATTTATTAACAAATGATCATTGATAATAAGTTTTTTTTAATGTAAAACAAATCCATCTAACTGGGATTCAATATTTATTTATTGCAGTGAGCATGGTGTTGATGTTAAGGGATTTTTTGCTTGGTCTTTAATGGACAATTTCGAATGGGGAAGTGGTTATGCTGTGAGGTTCGGCCTCTACTATGTTGATTACAAAAATGATTTGAAACGATATCCTAAAAAATCAGTCAAGTGGTTCAAGCAGTTTCTTAGAAGAGACTCCCACAGTCCTATTCCACATACGTATCCTCTAATTACTTCTAATGAAACATCGAAGATTGAAGATAGTTTGGTTCGGGATGCTAAAAGGCCAAGAAATGCCTGAATGCCTTCGGCAGGATTTGAAGTCAAAGTTGTTAGCATCTGCAAATTGGGCTTTCACGGCTGAAAGATAGAGCTCTCAGCATTAATTCAACAGAATTTGGTCACCACTTCATTCATTCAAGGCTGTGGTTAAGAATAAAAATTCATGGTTCTAGTTTTCCTTTCTTTTGTTTAATAATGGTTTTAGAATTTAATTTGATTATTTTACTGTTGTATCATTTTCTCATTCGATTATTGATTATGATTCGTTTAATAATAATACAATTCTTCTGCACCATCATTCATTATGGTTCGTTTAATATTATTTTTTTCAGAAAGAAAAACGTAATATTTGACTCTCAAAAGTTTTTTAAAGAAATAGATTATAGTATAAACAAATACAAATGTATTGGATAAACCAAAAATAGAAAAAGTAGAGAACTAAAATAGCTTCATATACACGAAAAAATGACGATAGGAGAGTGTTGAGGAGGTGGCTGATTATGAATTAAAGAGAGAGATTATATCATTATCTATATTAGTTTGTGTGGGAGAAACATCCAAATCCAATAAGTTAGACGTAATTTGCAAAGCCTAAGACACTATTCCACAACAGGATTTTGTGTTAATGGTTTACATGAAAAACAATATCAAACAAATATCTATATATAGAGAAGAAGATTGAATTAAAATGCTAAAAAGATAGGCGAAAGAAAAATAAAAGCAAATTTATAAAATCAATAATCCAAAGATAATTTGAGCTAAGAAAGAATGCATAAGCTGCGATAACAAAGTCACAACTTCAATTCTAGTCGCACTTTATTTTGTGAAACCATCAGTCCTATGATTAGTTTCGTGCAAAACATGAGAGAAAGACATCGAACGCAAATGTGAAGAAAATATAGTTGTATAGATGAAAACCTCATGAAATCTCCATGATGACCTATTAGATGGCTTATTCATACAATTCATCACAACAACATAATCATGTTCAAAAATGAATTTTACTTTAATAAAATCATTTCACGAAGAAAATAGTTCAAGAACTTTAATCACATCTTCAAAGTGGAAAAAAGCATTACTAGCTTAAAAAATACCCCATCTAACCACGACTCCTTAGTATTGAAAATAAAAGTGGAAAAATCAATGTTTCATCTATAGCTCCTTAGAGGGTTACTGTTTTTGTAAAGCAGTCTAGTCGAGCTTTATTTCTCCCCAGCCAATTCATGCCTAGAATTATGTCAAAATCACTTAATTCTAAGGGTATTAAATGTATTTCCAATTCACACCCGTTAATATTGATTTTTACGCCTTCAAATACAACATTTGTTTCCACAGTTTCACCCAAAAGTGTCCTAATAATAAACCATTTTTCTACCCTTTTTGTTTCCTTAATTTGGTTACATTTTATTAGCTATAAAGGAGTGAGTGGCGCCAGAATCAAACAAAACATGCATTTGATACTCATTCATTTGTAGTATACCTGCCACCACATCTGATGTTGCTCTAACATCCTCCGGGGCACATGGAAAACCCTTCCTTGACCCCTTTCATTTTGCACTTTAGGTCGTCCCCTATTTAAGTTGACTACTGACTGAGTCGACTTTTCCAGTTTGTTTCTGATTATGGATCACCGATGACTCTGACTTTGCTACCTATATCTTTAAGGTTGTTCAGTGTTTAATCGAGGGCATTCCCTTTTAAAGTGACCATTCTCAGCACAATGATGACATCCTCTTCCCAAGTACTGGCAAGCTCACCACTTATGACCTTCTCCTCGGCATATATAGCATCGACCAAGAGAAACCAAGCAACTATCGGGGTGTCTTTGTTCACACTGTGCACAATGAGGGTAGACAATGTCTTTCTGATCATTAGGCCCCCTTGCAGCTACAACCCTAGAGCGGGTCTGGCCACTTCCTAACTTCCTATCGATATCCTGCAGAGAGCTAGTTGATGTCCCCTTTTTCATTTTGAATTGAAGGAACTGTATGCCTCTACCTTTCTTCGAAAGCGGCGACCTGCCTAAAAATTCCACTTCCTTTCATTTTCCTGCACCCCCATAACTTTGTTGGCCTTCTTCCATACAAGCTTCTAAGGCTTGTGTTGCTTCAATAAGTTCCCTTATTGTCTTGAACTGTAAGGTAATCAACCCCTGCTTCAAATCTTGGTTGAAGCCATCCTTCAGCCTTTCTATCATGTGTTGTTCTGATGGGACATAGTGTGGTGCAAATAGTGAGAGGTCATGGAATTTTATCTCGTACTGACATCCCTTCCTGTCTCAAGGCTATGAATTCCTATTCCTTCATCTTTCGATGACATTTGGAGTAATACCGATTCTTGAACTCCATCTTGAAATCACTCCAGGCCAGGATTTCTGTAGCCCTCCTCAATTGAATTGTCTCCTACCAAGTCATGGCACCGCTAGATAGTAACTGTGTAGCACAATATACCCGTAGTTTATTGGGTATCTTAATTTGGAGCATGGTTTTCTCTACCTTTCTAATCCATCTACCCGCCACTTCTGCATCCTGTTCACCGGAGTAGGGTTCACAACCCATTTCTCTCATATTTTTCACCAATCGAACCAGATGTACTACATTATCAGTAGTTGTAGCCTCTTCTAAAATGATTGGTGCGATGGGTGTGGGTGGGGGTGGGGGTTGGGGTGTTGGCATATGAGCGGCAGCACTAGCCATACCTTATATTACTGCTTTGACTAGCTAGGCCAAGAAAATCGGATCAACATAAGAAACAGATAGCCTTACAAGTATAGTCTGAGGGGGTTCCTCTGTTCGTTCTCGTGGGGCTAACTCGGTCGGCCATACATCCCCTATTTCCCTTGGTACCTGTCTGACTCAAGGCCCCGTTGATTCTTCATGCCCCATTTGAGTCGATATTTGACACGACCAAAAGATTGATGTCTTCTCCCAAGTGCAGGAGTGTCGAAGTAATAAATAACCCGGCAAGACCGGAGTTGAACCACAGGGAAGTTAATTGTATAAATTATAAGCAATAATAATACAACAACAATAGTAACAACAATAACAACAACAACAACAATAATAATAATATTAGTAGTAGTAGTAGTAATACTAATAATAGTAATAGTAATAGTAATAGTAATAGTAATAGTAATAGTAATAGTAATAGTAATAATATCAATAATACTATTAATAATGATAATATTAAAGATGAAGAAGAAGAAGAAGTTTATGAGAACTTGAGATGGAAGATTAACGTAAGGATTAAACAATGATAACAACAAATGTCAAGGTTAGAGGATCCACTAATGGTATTTCAAACAAGTATAGCATAAACTCTTATTATTCAATTGGAAACCACACACAAAGGAGGTTCCAATCAGATTATAAATTGTTAACATGATTACATTAGTTATCTTATTCGAATAGTGCTAATACTTGTAAATGTTGTCAGACATTCATAATTATAACTTATGTTAACAACAAATCAAGTTCCTTTCATAGCTCAGGTGTCGGTTATACCATACAGTATGGGCTATGAAAGTGCCAAGTATTTGTTGTACCAAGTGTTATACAACATAAATCTAGATTAACCATTTAACAAGCAAGTAGTATTAAAAGTGAACAAGATAACAAATATAAAGCATGTTAGTATCAAATATTAAGGTCCATGTTGAGTTTATATTGTACTTATTCTTACACCATTAGTGTACCCTTTTCACCTTGACATGATTAACTTAGCTAAACATAATGAAAGAGAGAAACATAAATAAACAAGGAAAGGAAATGAAAAGCATAAGCAAGAAATTAATATAAGCAAAACTTAAGCATTACAAAATATGAAGAGAGAGCAAGAGCATGATCTTGATCTGAAAACCAAGATGCCTAAATACATGGCAAATGCCTCCTTTTATAGGCCAAAATTCGAAACTATTGATTTGTTGACTAATTGATGAATGGGTGGCCACGTCTTGACTTGGTGACAATTCTTATCTTCTTGTCTGCCAAAAACATTATTGATAACGTCATAATTTGAATAGACTTCAATCATGCAAGTTCTAGAAAATTGTCTCATATTTCTAGGGTAAAAATGTGAGATCATTCGGACTTCTAGAACTCGAGATATGGGCTGAACAACGACATTAATGCCGGGCTGCAGGACAGATTCGGACTTCTTTGTTGTTGCTACAATTTGGACTTGAAAACGGCCTTGTTAAATCTTGGGCTCTCATGAAAGTTGCAAGCCTATGTCTTACCTTTCCATCCATATAAAGTAGACCTAAATCCGAGATCTACAGCTCCAGATATGACCCGATTACCGAACAATGTTCCAGTTTGGACTGCACCAACGTCTCTTTTCTAAGTTTGGCCATCTCTTTGTCCTTTCAATTTCAGTACTTCAACTCATCAATCAATTCTTTCATTTATGTGATAGGCTTGCATTTAAGATGAACACTTACCATAAATTAAAGGTATCTTATATTATTAGAATGTTATTATACAACATGCTTTAGTTAAGAAGTTATTGATACTTTAAGTGCAAAATGATGATATAAAACCTTGATAAAAATGCACTTTTAAGTACTAATCACACCCCCCAACCAGCTTATTACTAGTCCCTAGTAATTAAAGCGTTAAAATAGAAAAACTATTTGCAAATTCCACAAAGCAAGGCAATTATCATTCAACTTCCATTAATCTATCCAAATAAACAAACTCTCATTAAGTTTATATATATGCTCAATACCTCTTAAACAAGATATTAATAAACCTTCCTTTTTATGTGCTCAATGTATGAAAACATAGATGATGAGGCTTTTATTGGAAGAAAACAATATTATGTTCTAATGTTTAAGGTTAACTTCCTTGGGTTGGGATAATTATCTTCTTTTTTTTTCTTTTTCTCTTTTTTTTCTTCAATATATATACATATAACTTAAAACACAATGCATCTTTAACCCATGTAACGAGCTTTCGGCTAATGACTCCCAGACTAGTTGGTCTTAGGGCATTAGGTGTTGAGACACTCCTACAAGCTTAGTAACTCGGGTTGCAGATACTGATACGTAGATAGTGTAATGGTTGATTCCCTTAAGCTTTTCTCCTTAACCCATGTAACAAGCTTTGGGCCAATAGCTCCCAAGTCAGTTGACTTTAGGGTATTAGGTGTTAAAACACTCCTTCGGGCTTAATTGCTTAGGTTAGGGAGACTTCGAAACCAAACTTATCTACGTTTTTATTATCATAATTTTCTTTTTGTTTTTTTTTAAAAGTTATAGACTATCCCTATCCCTTAGTTGTTACCTTTACAAAAGAACATAAATAATATAATAATCCAATGTGCAACCCACAATCATATGTTAAAGTGTGTGTGTGAAAATGAAGGTTCAAGAATACTTGTTAAATGAGTATATGAGCAGAATCAAGTAATAATAATACAAGAGTTTATAAACCTGAATATTTCAAGAAGTATTCTAATAGGCCATGTTATGAATATTGCAAATAACCATTGGAAAATGTTTACTAAGATGTGTCTCAAGAGTCACTAAAATTCCTCCTTACTCTGCCATCCTAGTAATAACAGTTTTGTCAAATGGTTTTAAAAACAAAAGCAGTTAGTTGGTTAGATTTTTTTTTAATGTCAACTACTACTACCCTCTCCCCCCAACCAAAACGAGACATTGTTCTCAATGTCATAAGGTAGAAAGATAGAGTATAGAAAACATCACCTGAAACAACGAACACTGACAATCCTGAAACACACTTAAACAAATATAAGAGATAACAAAACAAAAAGATATTATGCTATTAATAAAACCAAAAGACATAAATTTTTACAAACTAAGACTCAAATCGTAGTTGTGATTGTGGCTCACATCTTCCCTTGATTTTACATCCAAGAACGGCTTAAACGCCCTCTATGGGTCGGGGATAGGCTTCCAATCCAGTTTTCTTAAAAACTGGCAAACAGGGTCTTTTATAGTCAGATTCCCAAGACTAAGTCGATCATGTTCTTTATGGAATTGTGTCATAAGTCCTGAAATGCACGGTGCACATCTCCACCAGGATATGTCTCAAAAGTCAATAGAAGATTATCTAAAGATTCCTTATGTTTTGAAATAAATCCTGACTTTTGACAATTTTTACAAGCTTTGCAGAACACATGTGTGTCTTTGAACATGGTGGGCCAATAAAATCCACATTGTAAGATTTTTGCAGTCGTCTTTTTTGATGAGAAATGAGTCCCACATGCCTTAGAATGACAAAATTTAATGACACTACTTACCTCATTGTCAGGAATGCATCTTTGAAATATTTTATCAGGACAATATTTGAATAAGTAAGGGTCATCCTAATAAAAGTTCTTTACTTCGTTCAAAAACTTTCCTTTGTCTTCGGTACTCCAATGAGCTGGCAAATCTCCTGTTGCAAGAAAATTGATATTTTTAGCAAACCAAGGCATTGAACTAAGAGAAAGTAAGGATTCATCAGGAAAGTAATCATCGATTTGTGTGATGTTGGATGTTGAATCTGTTGTCACTCTTAAAAAAAGATCCGCATCAACATTTTTGGTGTCTTTTTCATCCGTGATTTCTTCTTGAGAATAAATCATTTGCAAATCTTCAAATTAATCCAACTCAATTTTACTCAAAGTAGATTCAAATCTTGGGCTCTCATGAAAGTTGTAGGCCTATGTCTTACCTTTCCATCCATATAAAGTAGACCTAAATCCGAGATCTACAGCTCCAGATATGACCCGATTACCGAACAATGTTCCAGTTTGGACTGCACCAACGTCTCTTTTCTAAGTTTGGCCATGTCTTTGTCCTTTCAATTTCAGTACTTCAACTCATCAATCAATTCTTTCATTTATGTGATAGGCCTGCATTTAAGATGAACACTTACCATAAATTAAAGGTATCTTATATTATTAGATATGTTATTATACAATATGCTTTAGTTAAGAAGTTATTGATAC
Organism: Populus deltoides; assembly: GCA_015852605.2. Taxonomy (NCBI): domain Eukaryota; kingdom Viridiplantae; phylum Streptophyta; class Magnoliopsida; order Malpighiales; family Salicaceae; genus Populus; species Populus deltoides. The sequence continues at coordinate 29,815,795 of CM027570.2, read as the reverse complement.
TTTAAGTGCAAAATGATGATATAAAACCTTGATAAAAATGCACTTTTAAGTACTAATCAATATTGCTGGTGCATGCGAAGAAGTATTTTCTAAAAGGCTCTTTTCTCGCCCCTTGTAAATGTCTATATCTCTATTCCCCCTTCCTATAGAGGATAGATCTGTTCTAATCTCTTGGCGGGTACATACCATCATGCAACAAATTAATAAACATCAACACCCTCTTTCGAATTCTTCCCATAATCCATACAAGGCCTCTAATACCAACTGTAACAGTCTTGACCATTTGATTTTATATACGCTAAAAGATCCCAACATATGCTCTTAATTTGAGGGTCATTTTTTTTGAAAGAATTCTACCAAATTTTCGGCAGAGTTTCCTTTATATATAGGACATCCCAAATTATTGACTACTATCAATTTACCTATTTAATCTATTGCTATCAAAATTTTGACCCATGTTTTGATAATTTTTTTTTAAAATAAAAATAAAAATAAAAAATAAGGATTTACATGTGGCGATAACATAGAGCATCAGGGTTAGGGAAGCAATATGTCAAGGAGATAATTACTGAATCATATATAATTACTGTAATATAAAATACCATAGATATATGATTTGATTCGTGCTGGTTATGGAAAATAATCACTGTAATAAAAAATACCATATATATAGGATTTGTTGGTGCTAGTTATAGAAGACAATCTCTGCAATAATTATTGCAATATTTCCTTAAAAGCACATGTAGAGACTTTTTATATAAGTGAACATCCAGCCATATGCATAGGGGGAGAAAAATTTACAGGGGGAGCAATTTTGAGACAAAAATTTAAAGCAACTACAAAAAAACCCTAAACCTAAAATTTTCTCTCAACATCCGCAAGCCTCCTTTTCCCTGTTGACAGAGGTCGGCCGCACGCACCCCCTTCTCTTTGAAACCAAACAAGAGATTGCCCCTGCCTCTTGTGGATCATCTCCACTCCCCTCATTTCCCTTTCCTTTTGCAGTAAACCAAAAGACCCCAGCGCTACCGCTTCTAAAAAAAAAACCAGAAAAACCCCTGGCTTTGGGGCTTTTGATTTTTAGCTTCTTCTCCCTTAGTTGGGCGCCCCCCTCCCTTTCCTCTCATCTCTTCTAGCCGCTGCTCTCATCTCTAGACCCGAAAAAAGCCCCCATAGACAAGTGGCCGAACCCTTCTCACAGAACCCAAGTCGTCTTTTCTCTTCTTCCCCGATCTTCTCCACCCAACAGCCTGATAGAAGGTCCATTCTTCCCCACACACAGAAACAAAACCGCCTCACAGCCACCACAGACCCAAATCCTCCACCCAACAGCCACACAACGCAGGTCCCCTCTCCATTCAGCCTCCAGTAGCAACGGTCAAAACAATAGCCACAACAACGCTGCTATCACTAGAGATTTAGTAGCTTATGGACCTCGTCTATTCCCTCACCATCGACCTCAACGACGGACCAGCCACGACTCCCTCTCCCGGCAGCGCCTTCTTCCTCCAGTAGCAAACCCAACCGCAGCGGCAACCAACAGGAGTGGAGATCATCAGCGCCGCCGCCGCCCAACCGCCAGACCTGCCACCGGGAGAAGAAGGAAAGAACAACTAACTAAGAAGAAGAAAGAAGACAGAAGTTAACAGATCTAAAAAGAAAAAAAATACAAGAACAATCTGGACAGAATAGATTAAAATCAACTGCCTGCCTTTTCTTTTTCTTGTTACAAGTCACCGCCGGCGAGGAAGGGAGGAAGCCAAGTCATATCAACCCCGTCCCCTATTTTTTCTCTTATGACGGTGCGTGAACCCACTCGCTGCCACTGTTTTTATGGTCCAGAAGCTTCCCAGCAGGTTCTTGGTTTTTTTTAGGGGCTATTATGTAATTTTTCATTTGTGTGATTTGTTGTTTTATTTAAAATTTTTGTTATTTGTAATTACATATGGGTGTATGAGAAAAACATAATAAAAAGGGATGTGGGTGTGTTTGTACGTTTTTTATATATGTCGTTGAATTATAAAAATAAAAAAGGCAAAAATTTAATGTTTTAAACTGCATATGATCAAGTATTTTAGGGACAAATAAAATCATGTTGTATTTCCTGTGAAAATGCAAGAACATGTTTCTACATATTTTTTGGGATTTAATAACTGATTTATTAAAGCCTTAAAAATTTGACTAATATGTGGTTTGTTAACTTTAATTATGATTAACCGTGATGTTTGTGTTTTTTGACAAAGAAAAATATAAAAAATGTTTTTGTGTGTTGCATACGGCCAATACTCTAACATGTTTTGAATGTTTTTTTTTATAAAGAAATAAATATTTGAAGTTTTGAAAATGTGTTTTTGCATGGATTTCTTAAACACAATAAAAAATGTATTTTCTTGCATTTCTGGATTTTACAACATGTTTGTAAAACTCCAAAGGGTATTGGCCAATATTCCAAAAAATACAAAAATCTTATTTTGGAGGAATTCATCTATTATTCACCGTTAATGTTTGGATAAAAAAATCTTAAAGGGATGAATATCCAAAATATTATTGGGAATAACTTGTTATTATTCACCGTTAATGTTTGGATAAAGAAATCTTAAGTGGTAAATATCCAAAATAATTTTCTAGGAATAATAAGTCATCACACATCCTTGAAAGAAGCCTCGATTAGAATTGAGGACATTTCAATTTTTGACTCCATGGTTTACAAGCCATGAGTATGAAACACTAAGGCAAAACGAGGCTTTTAAAGCGCTCTGAATTTCCTTAGATTTCTGAATCTTTGTCCCTCATCCTTGTGATTTACGAGTCATAAACTTGAAATACTAAGGGAAAAATGAGCTTTTAAAGCACATGGAATCTCCTTGGATTTCTACCCATCTCATAAATCATAGGTCATAAATTTAGTCTGAACAAACACAGATTTCAAGAGATCTGCATTGGTTCTCCTTGGTACTTTGTAGACATATCTAAGGGTGTGATCCACAATGACCAAGGGTTCTTTCTTTCTAGACCTCAAGTCCAAGTTTGTTCATCATAGTAAACTTATCCTAGGAAAACTGATGGGATTAGAAAACACCAACACCATAGCAATTATAAGGCAAACCAAATACCAAGCAGCTTACCTTAGTTAGGGCGTACTAGGGGTGTTAATACCTTCTCTTTATGCAACCAGTCCCTTACCTTAGAATCTCTGAAAGACCACTTTAGATTTCCTAGTGATCATAATACTAGGTGGCGACTCCAAAGAACCAATCAAGCAAACAAATGAAAAATCGCCATCGGACACCGTGCAGGGGACGTGAGACAGAATGACGACTCCACTGGGGACCCTTGGACTAAGCTTGGTAATTGTTTTTTTTATTATGCTATGTGTTGTTTTTTTTTTACTATGAATGATAATTTGTTTAAAAGCTTTAGCATGCATCTGTACATTCTGTCATACATGGTGTAGTCATTCATCACTTTATTATTATTTTCTTTTTTGAGAGCACACACATTAAATTTTAAGTTAAGTGGGGGACTAGCATCTTGCCTTATGACTTGAGTCAAGGTTTAAGTTTGTGTAAACCCCAACTCTTTGCTGAGTGTTTAGACTGATAGTGAATGGTACACATGCCATCTCACTATCTGCTGAACCCTTATATTGCCTTTACGGGGGTGATCACTAGGACAACAAGAGACCCTTTTCAGAGACCAAGTAGTAAACCTACCCTATGTCTCACATAAAAGAACTAGAACCTATCCTTAGGATGTATGCTCCATAATATCTTTTTGCATCCAAACAAGCCTAAGCTCAAAGCATCTTGAATCTCAAGACCTTCATTCAAAAGCTAGCCAAGGGAGAGATGTTCTAGAATTGGGAGACCCAAGAACCATTGGTGTTCAAAATTTAACAATGCTTGTTTGATCATGATATTGTGTTGTTTGCCTTTTTCACCTTTTTAAATCGAGGTTCCAAATGTCAATTAGATTTTATCCTTGTTTTTTTTAGCCAAACTTTTTCCTTTTAATGAGATCATGCATTTTCAAAAGTTCATCTTGATGTTTTTACACATCACTTTCTGTTTTCAAAGCGGATCTTTCATAACAACACCTGCACTTTACACTGAGAATGAATGGCCAAACTTTAAAGAATACATATTAGTTGTAGAAGAAGAAGAATGAAGGAAAATAACATTAGGGGATTCACAAAAATTAATAAGAACAATATGAACAAGCTTGGAAACCCCCTAAAGAGGAATTTGAAACCATAGATGTGGGCAATGAAAAAAACAAGAGAGAGTTGAAGATAGGGACTTTGATCACCCCTAAAGAAAGAGAAGAGTTGATTGCACTACTCCAAGATTATGTAGATTTTTTTTCCTGGTCCTACAAGGATATGCCTGGTGGGTACCACTAGTAGAAGGATGCAAATCGGTTAAGCAAAGGTTGAGAAGGACCAATCCGAATGTCTTGATCAAGGTAAATACATAAATTGAAAAGCAGTGGAATGCTGGTTTTCTAGAAATAGCCAAGTATCCGCAATGTATGTCCAACATAGTGGTAGTACCCGAAGAGGAAGATAAAATCAGAGTTTGTGTGGACTTTAGGGACTTAAACTGGACTAGCCCTAAAGACAATTTTCCTCTATCACATATAAATATGTTAGTTGACAATGCAGCTCATAGCCTCATATATTCCTTTATGGACAGGTTTTCGGGCTACAATAAGATAAAAATGTCGTAAGAGGATAAGGAGAAGAAACCTTCGTAACACTATGGGGAACCTTTTGCTACAAGGTCATGTCATTTGGGATGAAGAATGTCAGGGCCACTTACCAAAAGGCCATGGTGACTCTATTTCATGACATGATGCACAAAGAGATTGAGGTATACATGGATGATATGGCTGCTACATCTAAAGAGGAAGAGAGTTGTGTCCAAATATTGAAGAAAATACTTGAAAGACTAAGGAAATATAAGCTGAGGCTTAACCTCGCAAAGTGTTCATTCAAGATGAAATCTTGGGAAGTTGTTGGGATTCGTGGTGAGTGATAAAGGGATAGAAGTGGATGGCTATTCGATCTATGCCAACTCCCAAGATTGAGAAGGATGTAAGAAGGTTCTTAGGAAGATTGAATTACATTGCTCATTTTATATCCAAATTAACCACAACTTGTGACCCAATCTTGCATTTGTTAAAGAAGTGTACTTGGACAACACAATGAAACAGGATGGAAAGGGTCATTTATTACCTAAAAAAGAAGTTCACAGAATGTGAGTCTAGGTATATAGTGATTCAAAAGCTGTGTTGCGCACTAGCATGGGCTTCAAAGAGATTGTGTCAATATATGTTATATCATGCTATGTGGTTGATTTCAAAATTATACCCATTAAGGTACATCGGTGGAAAGCCCTATCTGTCAAGCCAAATTGCAAGATGACAAGTTCTCCTAGCTGAGTATGACATAGTATATATGACAAGGAAAGCTGTGAAAGGGAGTGTTATTGTCGATCACCTAGCTGACCATGCTAGGGAAGATTATGGGCCATTAAAATTTGACTTTCTTGATGAAGATGTGCCTTCAGTTGAGGAATGGAAATTAGATTGGTGGAATATGTACTTTGATGGTGCTGTAAACATATATGGTAACAGAGCTAGTACAATGATAATCTCTCTTAATAAAATACTCTTATTTACTTGCATGAACAGGGTAAATTTGCAAAGTGCAACCTGGACATTTTTAGGCAATTATACTTATCAATTTCCCTAGGTCATTCAAACACGGATACCCATTACAAATCAAGCCTTATCGATCATTCCCAGGCATTCCAACACGGATGCCATTAGCCAAAGCTAATCTTGTAATTCATCTCCCGGCAATTCTATCACGGATGCCATTAGCCGAAACTAATCTTGTAATTCATTTCTTGGCAATCCTATCACGGATTCCATTAGCCGAAGCTAATCTTGTTAATATGCTAGACTTTATTTACATTAAACATGGTGTTATTGTAATTGCATTCACCATAAAGACTTTAAATTGCATAAGTGTAAAGGGGAGGGAAAACCACGCATTTGCTCTGCTTGTCTCGTGACCTCCTCCAACAGAAGATCTAATCTTGGTTGCTCCTCCTGAATCACAAAGAAGTCTTTGGTCATGATTCCTTCAAGCCAAATATTATAGATAATCCATATTCATTCATTACACATATGATACTTTCTATGCATGTTCATTTCCTCATCATAACATACATACACATATCAAGTATATTTTCAAAGTTAGTATATCAATGTGCAAGTGTCTGTATAACTCAGTTTATATATATATATATATATATATATATATATATATATATATATGGTATTCATATGAAAGTCTAACCGTTATTGTTTAAGTCTTGAACCGTTACTGTTTGAACTATTATTGTGTAAGTCTTAAACCGTTATTGTTTGAATCATTATTGTCTAAACCTTGAAATGTTATTGTCTAAGTCCTAAACTGTTACTGTCTAAGTCTTGAACTATTACTGTCTGATGGTTACTGTCTAAACCTTGAACTATTACTGTCTAACTGTTACTGTCACGGGGGGCGCAACGTCGTCTGGCGACGGCGGAGGCTCTTGGCGTGCCTCCTAGTGTGAGGTGTTGGTATGTTAGGAAGGTTTTTGGATTTAATCATAAAATTATGATTAATTTTTAGGGGTCGCCACCTAATATTATGGTCACTAGGAACCTATGGTCTGCGAGAGTCTGGGTAAGGGACTGGTTGTGCAAGGGGAAGACGCATCACCCCCAGTGCACCCTACCTAAGGTAAGCTGCATTGTTATTTGATTATTTTTTTCTAAGTCTAGTTTCTATTCGTTGGTCTTTTCTAAGGCTCAAGGCAAATCTCTCTTTATGAGAGAGTCTCTACATTATTGGGTTAAATCCTAACCATTCTAATGTCTAAAATTTAGCATCGCATTTTTACATCCTGTACCTTTAATACCTAAGGGTGTACTTTATCGTGTAATTTTACACCTTACAAATATTAAAGTCTACATCTGGATCCTAAAAAAAATTGGAAAAAAGATTTTTGACATGTTGGCCAAATCCTAATGGATAATCATAAACTGGTTATGATATCCATTTTTGGATTTTTTTTAAAACATGAAAAAGATGCAATTTTTTTATGAAAATATGCTAGGAAAATTTTTAGGATTTGGCCGTATGCATGAAAACAAAATATTTTGTTTTTTGAAAAGGGAAATTGATTTAAAAGTTTTTGAGATTTTTTTTTTAAAAATGTTTTTATTTTTTTTGAAAATTTTTGTTTTTTTAATATTATAATATTATATATTACTATAAGTATGTGTGTCTATATATATATATATATATGGGCTGGGCCGAGCTCAGCCTAGAAAAAGGAGGGCCGATCTCGGCCCAAAAATGGTCTTTCTTCTTTTTTTAAGTGGGCCGGACCTGGCCCATAACATTGCGCTGGGCCAACACTGGTCCGGCCCAAATCCAATGCTAATTATTTGCAGAAACGTGAACAACTACTGTTCACGTTCTGCATGCAACCAAATGGTTGCAGAAGTTGTAGATGGGCGGAGTGAAGTGGGAGGCAACCTTGCGGAGGAGAAGGAGCTGCTGTCGTTGGCCTGGCGGGAAGTTAGCGGAGGTGCTGGTGGAAGAAATGGTGACGGTGTTGGCTGCTTGTGGCGGAGGAAGAAAGAAAAAGATGCAGAAGAAGAGAATTTGCAGAGAGGAGAGGGAAGACCTCGTGGTGGCTGCAATTATCGCCGGTGAGGATTTGGATTCGTGGGGAGGCTGAGACGCCGTCTGTTGGTGGAGGAGAAATGTTTATGTGGGGTCTTCAAGGGCTAAAGAAGCAGCAGGGAGAGACAGAGAAGAGAGAACATTGGCTGGAAGAAAAACAGGGGAGAAGCTGATTTTTTGGCTTATTTTGGACCCGATTTTCTCTTCTCTCAGGCCATGAAATCCACCTCTATTTATTGATGGTGGAAGAGGGCAATCTTGTCTACACAGGAAAAAAATTTTCAGCCCTTGATTCGGTTGGGAAGGATCCCGACCGTTGGCTCAAAGTAGGCATGGTGCACTGTCAAATCTGTAGAAAAAGCTGCCTGAGTTGGCATGTTTAGGCCGGCGCCGACGCCGATGAGTTGTCATTCAGACTGAATTATTCACATGGCACTGTAGAGGAACTGCAGAGGATTATTTTTGTGCAAGTTTGATTAAATTTGGTGGACGTTACGTGCATTAAATGCACCTATAAAGTAGGTAACATGAGCAGTTATTTCAGAGATTTAAAGAAGAAGATGAACAATACCAAAATTATGATTTTGGCCAAAGTTCATTTCAGTCCTCTCTTTAAATTTGATTTAATTGCACCTATAATTGACCTTAAAACTTCAATTTTCTTACGATTTTGCCCCTGATTTGTCAATTGAACCCCCATAGTTGGCCACCTGTTGCAGAATGGTCCTTGGCTGCGAATTTTATCAATTTCACCCCTAATTGACCCAAAAACTTCAATTTCTTGCAATTTCAATCAATTACTTGGTAAAAATTAAATTTGGTCTTTGAAAATTCCAATATTCTCAATTAAGCCCAAATTAGGCTCCCAAACTTAATTTTTCACCAATTAAGCCCCAAATAAAATTAATTTGACCCATTTCAAGTATAATTAAATCCTTGCACTTAATTAAATCCTTCAATTGGACCCAAATTAATTCTTAAACATAATTAAAATTTAATTTGGCCCATGATTAAATCAAATTGGACTATTAAAAAATTAATTATGTCCTTGGACTTAATTTTTATGCAAATTTGTCCAATAATCATTTAATTTGACATTGAATTTGCATTTTCTCTCTATTTTGGGGCATAATGGGGTACAATTAGGCTTGAATTTCCTCCAAAAATTGCAGTTTGATTGCCCGGCCTGCTTTGTCCACGTTGCTAGCCTTTATTTTTATTAATTTTTATTTTGAAAAAAAATGAATTTTGAGAAATAACCCAGAATTGGGTTATGACAGTTACTTTCAAAGTCCTGAACCGTTACTGTCTAACTTATCTCACCTTTCATAACAGTCTTGTTGAATTCATAGATTTTAGCCCCCAATTTAACATCTCTCAAGAATTTTTAACGTCTCATGATTCCATTACATACAAAACTAATAGGGACTATCAATTCAATTATATTCAAGATCAAGACATCAATTCCTTCTTTGATTTTCATGGTAGTAATATTTCACACAATCTCAAGAATCAACACAAGTGCTCCATGAAATTTAACACATGAAATTTAACAAGTTATAAAGAGATATTTTTAAAAAATAATTCTACTTACTACATTATTCATCAATTAAATCTCCTAAAATCTCCCATCGTGCAGTTTTTACTCTTCTTGCTTACTGGGTCTTGAGGCTTACTCTTCGCATTTCTCTGAGCGCTAACTCTATGGCCAAATCCAAGACAAAGTCTTCGATTTTACGGTTTGCTCAGCAAGATTACAGTCTTCACTCTTCCCACCCTTCCTTTGCTCAGCGTACGCCACGACCCCTGTCTCGTAGTAGTTCGCTTGTATTGCAGGATTCTCCTTCTAGAGACTCTACCCCACCTAGACCTAAGGTGGCCTTCGCTGACATTGCTGGTGCCTCGCGTGAGGTTAGGGTTTACCCGAAGGGTAAAAAGAGGGACATGCAGAGAAAGCCACCTGCTGCAAACCCACCTCCTTCTCCTACCTCTAATGAATGAGACGAAGGTTCTTCTGGTAGTACCAGGCCTCATCGTCCCTCAGAAGAACTCTCTTCTGGGTCTAGTCCACGTGGTTCCTTCCCGGGTTTTGGAAACCCTAACCTCCGTCTGAGCGCAGATCTCCTGTCAGTCACTGGGCAGGGTCTTCCCACTGTTTGTCCCATAGGAGAAACCACCTCGATAGGTGTTGACACCTCCTCTCCCCTGATGAAAGGCAAAGCTCCATCTGGAAGTACAACCCAACAAGTACTCTACACTCTCAATCTCCTATATTAGTTCATTTTCCCGACTATACATCTTCAGCATCTTGTCATATGAAGGAAACTGATTTTGGGGACCATAAAGAAATGTGGCAGTTATACTTGATAGGCTACATTGCTTGAAAATTCCCTGGGTTTTCCACCCTGACTAAATTCATTAGCAGCTCCTGGAACAACAAAGCCAATTTTGTAGAAATATAAAGAACAACCTTATGTTTTACTGATAAAAGAGAAAAGAACAAAGAACTAAGTCCACAATGGAAAGAACAAAAGAAAGAACACAGAACTTAGTATTTAAGTATAAAGAACAAAGAGCAGAATTAAGTTCTTGGTTACTGCCATCCCATGCCCTTTTATTTATAGGAAAAGAAAACAGAATTACAAAGAAAAGCAAACTCTAGAAACGTACCAGCCAACTTCTCCTTTACTTAAGGAGATGTTTACAAGTTAGTTTAATCCTAGATAAACTCAACAAAAGAATTCAAAAACATATCCTAATCTAGATAGTAATCTTAGCTAACAACTAGATAATCATGCAGTAGATTACTGCTAAGTAATCTTGTTCTAGCTTAGGTACCAAACTTCAACACTCCTCCTTGATTCCAAAGCTAGTCATTCCAATTCTTGCCCTCAGATCTTCAAACCTGGTTTTAGCCAACGGTTTGGTGAAAAAATCTGCTAGTTGATCTTCAGAAGTGCAGTAGCATAGTTCTAGTTCTCCTTCTTGCTGAAACTGCCTGATTGCATGAAATTTGATCTTCGTATGCTTGGTTCTATCATGAAAAACAGAATTTTTAGAAATAGCTATAGCTGATGTGTTGTCACAAAACAATGTTGTGGGATTTTGTTGATTGCAATCTAAGTCACTTAGCATTTTCCTCAGCCATATAAGTTGTTTTGCTGCTACATAAGCAGCTATATATTCAGCCTCTGCTGTAGAATGTGCCACCACCGATTGTTTCTTTGAATTCCAGCAAAACACACTCTTTCCCACAAAGAAAACAAGAACAAGTACTCATCATTCCTTCATCACTTCCTCCCCAGTCACTGTCTGAAAATCCAACAAGATTGATTGAGCTGGACTTCACAAAATGTATGCCAAAACCTGCAGTCCCTCTCAAGTATCTTAATACTCTCTTAGCTGCCACAAAGTGGTTTTGACTTGGCTCTTGCATGAACCTGGAAAGATAATTCACAAGGAAATTGAATGTCGGGGCGTGTGGGCAGTTAGATATAGCAAACTCCCAATTAGACTCCTGTAAACTTTCCCATCAGCTTTTGGAGATCCATCTTCTTTCATTAGCTTCTGCCCCTGTATCATAGGTGTGCTTCCTGGCTTGCATTTGCTCATTGCAAAATTGTCCAAGATTTTTTCAAGGAAAAACGTTTTTGACAAAGAAAGTAACCTTGATCGATCGAAGTTACTTCCATTCCTAAAAAATATGTCAACAAACCAAGTTCATTCATCTCAAACATGTCTTTCATATTGGTTTTGAATTCCTCTACAAGCTGCTCCTTGTCCCCTGTGATTAGCAAATCATCAACATAAACTGATACAATAAGTTTATGTCCTTCAACATGCTTCACATATAAAGTTACCTCATTCATGCTCCTGTTAAATCCCAGGCTTAAAAGATGATTATCCAACCTGCTATACCAAGCTCTAGGAGCTTGTTTCAATCCATACAATGCCTTCTTCAGTAAATAAACTTTGTTTGTTGAATTTGATTTTTCAAAACCAGCAGGTTGCTCAACATAAATCTCTTCATTTAGCACACCATTCAAAATGCAGATTTAACATCCAATTGAAATATATACCAACCGTTTTGTGCTGCTAGAGCAAGCAGGAGCTTCATTGTTTCATGTCTGGAAACTGGAGCAAAGGTTTCTGTGAAGTCGATCCCTGCCTCTTGTGAATATCCTTTCACTACAAGTCTGGCTTTATGCTTGTTGATCTTACCATCTGCATTTAATTTTGTTTTGAAAATCCATTTCACTCCAATTACCTTCTTATGAGTTGGTCTGTCAACTAGCATCCATGTTTGATTTTTGTCTATCATTGCAAGCTCCTCCTTCATTGCTGCTATCCAAACTTGAGAATTCATAGCTTCTTCAACATCTACAGGTTCTGCCTCAGCTACATTGCACCTGCTATAGATATTTGATAGAGATCTTGTCCCCTTTACTGGTTGATCATCAATATTCTCTGCAGCATCCCACTCAGTTTGTTGCTCAATATTCCCAGCAACATCTGTTTGTTGATCAATCATGTTTGCATCATCCAACTCACCTTGTTGTATCTGTTTTGATCCTTCACCTGATGAATTTTTCCAATCCCAAGTAGCATTTTCTACAACTTTGACATTTCTAGTAATTACAACTTTGTTAAAATTCAGATCATAAACTTTATAAGCCTTAGATGTTGTGCTATAGCCTATAAAGATCCCTATATCAGCCTTTTGATCAAGTTTTCTTCTTTTAACTTCAGGTTTCAAAACATAACAAATACTACCAAACACCTTTAAATGATCAATACTAGGTTTAAAACCATACCAGAGTTCATAAGGAGTTTTATCTCGCTAAAACTCTTGAAGCCATTCGGTTTATAAGATATGATGCTGTGTTTACTGCTTCTGCCCAGAAATTCAATGGCAGCTTCTTCTCATATAGCAAGCATCTTGCCATCTCCATCAATGTTCGGTTTCTTCTTTCACGACACCATTCTCAGCGTGGTGTGTAAGGAACAATCGGTGGTGTTTAATCCCTTCTTTAGCAAGGTATGCTTCAAATTGTCGAGAGGTATACTCTCCTCCATTGTCGGATCTCAATATCTTCAATTTGTTTCTGTTTCTAGTTCAACTACGCCTTGAACTTAACAAACTCAAAGAAACACATCGACTTTGGATTTTAGAAAGTAAACCCAACAGTACCTACTAAAATCATCAATAAATGGAAGAAAGTATTTTGAACCATTTAACGATTCATTGTGCATAGGTCCACACACATCTGTGTGTACAAGCTGGAGTTTAGACACTGCCCTATATGCATTGTCAGGAAAAACAGTTCTGGTTTGTTTTCCCAACTGACAAGCTTCACACATAATTTGCTGTTCTTGAATATCTGGTAACCCGTGAGTCATCTGGCGTCAGCCATTCTTTTTAGAGTTGCATAGTTGTAGTGTCCCAACCTTTTGTGCCAAAGAACAGATTCATTGTTCTCGTAGGTATTGGCACTCAAACATACTTCCTTCCAGTTAACATTAAAACTTCGGTTCATCATTTTTGCAGAAAGTAAAAGTACTCCATTTTTATCTTTAATGTCACACACTCCATCATTAAAGACTATTGAATAGCCAGATTCAATCAATTGACCCACACTAACTAGATTTTGGTTGATCTTAGGCACATAAAGAACATTTTTAAGGATTTTTGTACCTGACGTTTCTCTTTGCAATTGCTCCTTTTCCTTCAACCTTCACAAAGTCTCCATTGCCAATTCTGACTTTAGATAGGTAGCTTTTATCCAAGTCTCTGAATAAGCTTAAGTCTGCTGTCATATGGTTAGTGCAGCCACTATCAATGAGCCATGATGAGTCCTTTGGTTCTGCTGAATTACACATGTCCTGAGTTGTGACCATGAATAAAAAATCTTCTTTGACTTCTGAACAATCGGCTACTTGAGCTTGTTGTTCAGCTTCTGTTTTATTTTTGCAAAATCTTTGGATGTGCCCAAATTGCTTGCAGTTTCGGCATTGAGCATTCTTGAGCCAACACCATGCTTCAAGATGATTAGTTTTCTGGCAGTATTTGCAAGCAGGAAAATGCTCTTTCTTCTCTTTCCCCCTCATGAAGCTGTTATTGATGTTCTGTTGCCAGTTAGCAGATTTCCAGCTTCTCCTTTTTTCTCTTTTCCTTCTTGATTATTTCTGAAGATGTTCTTAGCCCGACTCTTATCTTTGTAAACTGCTACAAGAGCTCCTTCACTTGATCCTTCTTGTCTATATGCTTGTCTTTGCTCCACAGCTTGCAATGCATTTACTAGTTCTTGCAAGCTCATTTCAGAAAAATCTTTTGAATCTTCTAAAGAACAGATTTTATGTTCAAACTTTTCTGGCAGACTCACCAGGACTTTCTCTACAATTCTAGAGTCTGGAAAATCTTCTCCCAAAAGTCTTACTTGATTCACAAGTTTTTAAATTTGAGAAGAGAAATCTTTGATGCTCTCATTTTCTTTCATCTTCAGACCTTCGAATTGTCTTCTCAGATTCAGAATCTGCATCCTTCTTGACTTCTCATCACCATGGAACTTTGCTTTTAATTTATCCCATGTTTCCTTGGCAGATTTGCATGCCATGATCCTTGTGAAGATGTCTTCACTTACAGCATTATGAAGACAAGAAAGAGCTTTGAATCTCTTTGCCTTTTCTTCATTAAAGAACTTCATCTGTGCAATTGTGGGATTGTTACCTAAAGGAGTAGGTTGCCTATCACTTTCCACTATCTCCCATAAATCAAGAGCTTTGAGATAGGTTTCCATTTTTACAGCCCACACACCAAAATTCTGTCCCGTAAACAATGGTGTTTTTGGTGAAAAGCTTGCAGAATCCATTAAAAAAAAACTCACTTTATTCTCTCGTGTTTTTCACTCACCAACCCTCAAAGTAAACACTTTGATTTATCCTCTCTGTACTCTCGTGTTTCTCACTCACAAGAAAGCCCTTCAAAGATCCTAAGAATGCTCTGATACCAATTGTAGAAATATAAAGAACAACCTTATGTTTTACTGATAAAAGAGAAAAGAACAAAGAACTAAGTCCACAATGGAAAGAACAAAAGAAAGAACACGAACTTAGTATTTAAGTATAAAGAACAAAGAGCAGAATTAAGTTCTTGGTTACTGCCATCCCATGCCCTTTTATTTATAGGAAAAGAAAACAGAATTACAAAGAAAAGCAAACTCTAGAAACGTACCAGCCAACTTCTCCTTTACTTAAGGAGATGTTTACAAGTTAGTTTAATCCTAGATAAACTCAACAAAAGAATTCAAAAACATATCCTAATCTAGATAGTAATCTTAGCTAACAACTAGATAATCATGCAGTAGATTACTGCTAAGTAATCTTGTTCTAGCTTAGGTACCAAACTTCAACAAATTTTACTATGCATGATACTGACTAGTTAATTTTTGCATTCTCTTCAAAATTGGATATGTTAGATGTTCTTGGTGGAGATCCTTACTATGTTTTTGGACAACCACTCATATTGAAAGTCATGCCGGAGTATTTTGATTTTTCATCCTCCGACATGATGGAGATGCCGAGTTGGATAAGATTTTTTAACTTGCCTCTCAAATGCTGGTCTTCAACTTGCCTTACAAAGCTTTCCAATATGCTTGGGAAACCCATTCACTGTGATACTCCTACTGCCTCTATGACTCGCCTCTCTTATGCTAGAGTTCTTATAGAGGTTGACATGCTTATTGATCTGCCTTCCTCTATACACCTGGTCCTACCCAATGGTTCAACCTTGACTCAGCAGGTAATGTTTGAATCCTTGCCTCGTTTATGTAAAACATGTAGGATTATTGGGCATACAGTTTCCACCTGCAACAAAGGCACTAGTTACAAGAGGAAGAAACTTGAAGCTCTTGTTCGCTCGAGTTGCTCTAGCCCCCGCTATCTCGCTTCGTTGAGAAACATCACCATATAGTGCGGTCCTCGGGATGAACCATCTGTTGATCCAATGTCCGCTGAAGCTACAACAATTGTGGATGAGAGACCTATATCTCCCGGCGTAAACACACCAAACTAGCTAAAACAGGACATTCTAGTGACAAACGTCCTGTTTCCCCAACTGTTATTCATGTCTCTCATAACTATAATGTTATTGCAGTAGTGAAGCCTCCTAAAAGGCAATACCTAACTTCAGTGCGAGCTGCGACGACCCCTAATTTTGGCCAAGGGGAAACACGAAACTTCGTCGGTGGCTCGATTCAAGTCACCGGAGCGGCTCTAAGGACTCTAAGGCCTCATCCTCTCACCTGAATTTTTCTTTTAGACATTTTGCTTTTGTGGATATTCTTTTGCAAGGGAGCCTGTTCCCTCTGTTTCTATTTTGTTTCTATTTGTACCCTGTTTGGTTTGGCTGTATTGTTCTTGTCTTGAGCTGATCAAAACCCTCTTTTGCTGTCTGTTTGGCCTGCCCTATCTCTTCTGGCTTGTTGTCTTGTGTTTTGTGCAGGTTTTGTGCTCTTTGTTGGATGTTGGGTTTCCCCGTAGTTTGGCTGATTGTTAGCCCTTTCGGGCTGATGTTGTTTGTTCTTGACTGTCTTTAGCCTTGGGTGTGTGTTGCATCTCTGGTGGATATTGTTCTGCCCCTGCCCTGTGTCATAACCCAATTCTGGGTTATTCCCTAAAATTTACTTTTTTTTTCAAAATAAAAATAAAATAAAATAAAATAAAAGCTGGCAACGTGGAGAAAGCAGACCGGGAAATTAAACTGCAATTTTTGAAGGAAATTCAAGGTCTAGTTGTACCCCATTATGCCCAAGAATGGAGAAAAATGCAAATTCAAGGTCAAATTAAATTATTATTGGACGAATTTGCATAAAAATTAAGTCCAATGACATAATTACATTTTTAATAGGCCAATTTGATTTAATCATGGGCCAAATTAAATTTTAATTATGTTTAAGAATTAATTTGAGTCCAATTGAAGGATTTAATTAAGTGCAAGGACTTAATTATACTTTAAATGGGTCAAATTAATTTTATTTGGGGCTTAATTGGTGAAAAATTAAGTTTGGGAGCCTAATTTGGGCTTAATTGAGAAGATTGGAATTTTAAGAGACCAAATTTAATTTTTACCAAGTTAATTGATTGAAATTAGGGGCCAAATTGCAAGAAAATTGAAGTTTTGGGGTCAATTAGGGGCTAAATTGACAAAATTCAAGACCAAGGACCATATTGTAAAAGGCGCGTAACTTCAGGGCTGCAATTAAAGTTCATGAGGGGCTTAATTGCATTAAATCCAAAGTTTATGGTCAATTAGGGGTTCAATTGCAAGAAATTGAAAGTTGGAGGACTGAATTGAAAATCAGATTAAATCCCTAATTCAGTCAAAACGGCGCCGTTTTATATAAAAAAAAAGGGGGGGAGGAGGAAGGGACCAGACGACGCGTTGTCTGGTCACTGTTCATTGTCTTCCCCGTTTAACCCAAAGGAAATAGCGTGGGAGCCTTATTTGCAAGTGCATTTAATGCTTGTTTTCTCCATCAAATAGAACAAAACTTGCACGTAAAGGATCCCCTGCAGTTCGTCTACAACCCCATGTGAACGGTTCAGGATGAATGACAGCACAGAGACGCCAGCGACGGCGTGAAGAGGTCAACTCAGGCAGCCTTTTCCAGCAGATTTGACAACGCAGGGAGGCTACTTTGAACCAACGGTTGGGATCCTTCCCAACATAATAAAGGGCTAAAAATTTTTCCCTCGCGAAGACAAGATTGCCCTCTTCCACCGCCTATAAATAGGAGCAAATTTCATGTTCGGAGCAAGAAGAAAATCGAGTACAAAGTTGACAAAAAATCATCATTTCTCCCTTGTTTTTCATCATTTTCTGCTTTCTCCTTCTCAGCCACACCTTTGGCCGCCACTAACCTCGCCACCGTCCCTCCACCACAACCTTCATCACAGCCAGACACTCCAACAACCTTACGTGGCGTTTGCACCACCTCTCCCTCTCTCTCTCTTCTCTGTAAAAATTTTTTCCCTCTCCGCCACCGTGACTCCAACAGTAGTAGCGACCACCCTTTCCAGCGGTTTCTACCCATACCAGCAGCAGTAGAGGCGGCGACTCTCTCCTCATCCGCTCCAACCGCCAACGGCCAAGACCGACCGTCGTCGTGACAAAGAAGAACACCTGCAACTCGGTGCGGCAACGAACCCGGCAGCACAACTCTCCACTGTTTCCACAGCTTGCACCACGTCGTCCTCTTCGGTCAGACCACCCTTACACCAGGTAACTCTCCGCTTCCTCTTCCTCCCCCCTCTTCTTGTTCCTCCTCCCTCGCTTCCTGCGTGAGCGATGGCGTGAATTATAATTCACGTCCCCTCGCTCACATGAACGGTGGCTTGAATATAATTCACGCCACCGCACATGCACGATGGGCGTTGGCCGTGAGTCCGCCCGCCCAAAGTTCAGGCTCGGGTTCAGCCCGACTCTAAAAAATAATAAAAAGTATTGGGCGAGGTCGGCCAACCATTTCGGGCCAAATCGCCCAACCTTTTCTATGGTCGAGCACAGCCCGATTAATTTGGGCCTGGCCCGAATTATGTAGATTTTTATTTATTTATAATATTATATTATAATATTAAAATATTAAAAAAAAACGAAAAAAAATTCCAAAAATTTCCATAATCCTTTTGAAAAATTTGTGATTTTCTCAAATATTTTTCTACTAATTTTGTATAATATCGGGTTGTATATTTACATTGTAAAATACAAGTCCGGTATTAAAATACCCGGTTTTCTCCAAGATATTTCATAAAAAAAATGATGAAAAAAAAAATTATTTTCATGCGTACGACCAAATCCTAATTTTTTTTAAAGCATATTTTTCACAAAAAAAAAAATTGCATCTTTTTCATGTTTAAAAATCCGAAGATGGATATCGTAACCGGTTTATGATTATCCATTAGGATTCGGCCAAAAGGTCAAAAAAAATTCCCAATCTTTTTTTAGGGTCTAGATGTAGACTTTAATATTTGGGGGGTATAAAATTACACGATAAAGTATACCCTCAGATATTAAAGATACAAGTTGCTAAAATTCAGACTTTAGAACAATTAGGATTTAACCCAATAAGGTAGAGACTCCCTCATGAAGGAAGATCTGCCTTGAACCTTAGAAAAGACCAACAAATAGAAACTCGACCTAGAAAAACAATCAAACAACAATGCAGCTTACCTTAGGTAGGGTGCACTGGGGGTGATGCATCTTCCCCTTGCACAATCAGTCTCTTACCCAGACTCTCGCAGACCATAGGTTCCTAGTGACCATAATACTAGGTGGCGACTCCTGAACCTTAATCATAATTTCATGATTAAAAAACCCTTCCCAACACACAACACCTCATCAGGAGGCACAATATGAGCCTCCGCCGTCGCCAGACGACGTCGCGCCCCCGCGACAGGATGGCGACTCCGCTGGGGATCACCTTGTCTGGTTGGACTAAGCTTTGTTTGTTTGATTGTTTGTTATTTGTTTTGGTCTGTTTAATTTTAGCCTGTATCTTTATCAAGTTTAATGCATTCATATATTTTTGCAAGAAGACCTGATTCTAGGATAGGTGGGGAGTAGCGGTCTGCCTCATGACTTTCAGTCGGGGTTCAGATTCGTGAAACATCCAACAATGAGCTGAGTGTTTACTTGGTGATGGCGGTCACATAGTGCCCCAACCATCCCTTGTAAACCCCCATACTGCCTTCACGAAAGGTAGTCACTGGGCAGCTCATAGACCTTTTGAGACCAGTTAGGAAACATATCCCTCATATAATAAAACATTGTTTAAACTCTACAGGATTTTTGAGCTAAGACCATGACTTCCATTACCTTTTCGGAATATGGGGAAAGATCTGAGATGATGCAATTAGTCGAAGGGGATTGCCCAAAAACCAAGGTTGAAGAATTACCACACATAACCAAAGTGCACTGTTCTATAGACAGCATAAAGAAGTTGGCCCCTATTCTGGGATATATTGATGAGAATTTGTTTGAGAAGAAATATGGAAGAATTGCTCATCTAATAAGAATGCCTGTTCAGATTTCAGCAGTCAAAGCCTTGATGCATTTCTGGGATCCAAGCTACAGATGTTTCACCTTCGGGGATATTGATATGACTCCTACTCTTGAAGAGTATGCTCAGATCTTGAGTTTTCCGAATGACCCTTACAAAGTATACTTCAGACAAAGAATTGAGAGTACGCCTGCAGCAGTTTCCAAACTTCTACATTTGGATCAAGTTGATCGGTACAGGACATCCAATGGAGGGTTCAAGTGGAAAATGATTGAGAATAAATTGAAGACAAATAAGGAAAAAGGGAAGTTGGGTGAAGAAAGATATCAGATAATTGCTTTTGCCATCTTTGGGTTGGTTCTGTTTCCTTCAGAAGCCGCTGGAATTATTAGCATTGAAGCTGCTAACGCCTTCCTTGAATTTGAAGAGACAAAGAATAACCCCACTTCAGCTATCTTAGCTGAAACATTCCTATCTCTAAATCATTGCAGATTGCATGGGAAAGGGGCGATGCGATGCTGTATTCCTCTCTTATTCATGTGGATAGTAAGCCATTTGGAAGCGTCAAAAGAAGTCTTCAATAATTTCTGGTGGTTTAATATGAGGCCTCTTGAGCTGGTACTGACTGAAGAGTGGAATGATTTGGATGAAAAGGCATGGGTAGAGAAATACCGAGGACTTCCCCAAAGTAATTTCAGATGGAAAGCTCCTTGGGTAAGTGGTTCATCTTACCTCATGAGTTGTGGCGACAAAGCATGGGTCCCATTAATTGGCTTGACTGGTTATATCAACTACTCACCATCATTGGTGGCTAGACAGTTTGGAGGAGTACAATACGTACCAAGAACTTGGGGATTAGCCGAATATACCAGTCCGTTTAAAGAAGCCAGTTCTTTGGATAAGTTAGACGCAATCAGAAATGACTGGAAGCAGCCTATTTTGGTCCACAAAGAAGAGCTTCAAAAAGAGTTCTCAGTTAGCCCCAATTATTCAATATGGAGGAGTGGCAATTCATTAAAGATACTTCAAGAGGCAACAGAGCTAGGGGTAACCCGAGATAAGTCATCCGTGACCATGGAGCTCAAAAGAAAAAGGGTCAACAACGAGGAAGATCTCCAAAAAGAACTGGATAAGCTGAGGATTGAGCTTAGGAAGAGCAAAAATCATCAGAAATTCCTGGAAAACCAACTCTTGAAAGAAGAGGAGATGAAGGCCTCTCTAAATCAGCAATTGAAGGAAAAAGATGAGCAAATTGTTAAGTTGAGAAAGAACCAGCAAGAAGCAAATGAGCAACTGAAGGAGGGGAAGGCCAAGTATGACGAGTTAGTAAATAAACATGTAATGGTGGAGCAGGAATTGGTGACTTTAAAAAGGGCCTCAGAAAGTAGAAAGTCTGCTAACAAAGAGACAATAGCTTCTCTGAAGAAAGAAAGGGACCAGTATAAATTAAAATGGGAAGCTGAAAAAGAGAAGAACGGATTAGCTGATCTCACCATTGAAGAAGAAAGAAGCTTAAGAACTCGATATCAGATGCAGGCTAAAGATGAGAGAGAAGCAAGGAGGGTAGCTGAGTCAGACGTGAAGGGATACCTGGACAAAATAAATGGTATGAGAAATCGAGTTTCTATGATACAAGCCGAGCTTGAGTCCCGAGAGGAAGAAGCAAAGAAGATGCAAGAACAGTTTGAGGAATGGCAGGATTATATCAGCAGCCTCGATGTACAGCTAAACACTAAGGTAGCTGAACTTGATATGGAGAAGGAGGAATTGCAAAGGGCCAGAAAACAGATTCAGCAGTTGGAAAAGATGGTTCAAATCTTGGAGACAAACAATGAATCATTAGCCGCTAGTAATGGAACACTACTTCAAGATAACACCTTGTTCCATTACAAGATCGAACAAACTGATAGGCTAATTGACATGGTGGCTCGAAAGGCAAATGAGCTACGAGTGAAGGCTTCCAGGATTGGCAACAGCCGTCATAGATATGAGGAGTATTTGAATGAAGTTTCCTCTTTCATCAGGAATGTAGCCAATAGAGGAATAACATTTGAATAAAGACACTTTGTATGAACCATCTGTATAAGCCTAAGCCTACTTTTAAACTTTTGTAATGTGTATGGAATTCAATCAATCAAAGGACTTGGGTAAAAGCTCTTTGAGTATATCAGACTTCAGATTCTACCTGTGTTTGACAAAGGAAGTCATGGATTAGCTCTTTAAATCCACATGCACGCATTTTTTTATTTGCATTCATACATTCATTATAACACACACATGCATACGCCAGGTCAAAATATAGGTCCCCAAAGAGTCTACAACACCCGACTTCGAGCAAGGAACATGGAAGACGAAGAGCGTGCTTACCATGAAGCTCATTTCCAAGAAGAGTTGGATTCTCTAAAGGATAGTGTGGCTCGCCTCACCAGCTTACTCGAGCAAGCACTAAGGAATACCTCTAGTGAAGGCCCTTCAAATAGACCTGCCACTCTCCCAGCAAACCAACCTGAAGAAATAATAGGAGAACATGCACAGGAGCCCCGACACAATCCAGCATTTGTGCAATCAACAACACCAGTACCAACACCTGTAGTCACGGATGCATTCGCTAATGAGTCTCACAAAACCAAGCCATTTGATGACATTGATCAAGACAAGATGGCAGCACTAGAGGCCAGGATCAGGGCCATTGAGGGAGTAGACTTATATGACCCAGTGCGAGCTGCAGAAATGTGTCTAGTCCCTAATGTGGTGGTACCAAAGAAATTTCGAGTTCCTGAATTTATCAAATACACCGGAACTCAATGCCCTGTTACCCATCTCAAATCTTATTGCAATAAAATGACAGAGGTGGTGCACAATGAGAAGCTACTAATGCATTTCTTCCAAGATAGCTTGAGTGGAGCAGCTTTGAGCTGGTATATGAGGTTAGATAATACCAGGATTCATACATGGAAGGATCTCGTAGATGCTTTCATCAAGCAATACAAATACAACATGGATATTGCTCCGGATAGAACCAGTCTATCTAATCTAGAGAAAGGAGATAAAGAGAGTATAAGGGAGTATGCTCAGAGATGGAGAGATTTAGCAGCACAGGTACATCCCCCACTCCTAGAAAAGGAAATGGTTGCTCTGTTTGCTAACACGTTGAAAGCGCCATACTACGAACATGTGATGGGTAGTTCGGCTCAACAATTCACTGATGCTGTGGCCGTAGCAGAGCGAATAGAACAAGGAGTAAAGAGTGGGAGAATCTCTGCACCCGTGGAAAAAAAGGGTTTTGGAGTAAAAAGAAGGGAGATTGATCATGTCAAAAGTAGCTATAAAAGCAAGAAAGGCCAATTCCAAAGATATAGCACTCCATCTCTTTCATCCCAAATTTCCAACACCAAATTCAACTTCCCGATCCCAGCTAGAAAACCTGAACCCCAAAACCACCAAGTAAAAAACCAAGCTGAAAGTTTCCCAAAAAAAAACTACCAAAGAACCAAAGAACAATTGCCTCCATTGCCGCTACCCCTGAATGAAATGTACCAGAAGCTACTAAGTATCGGACAAGTAGCCCCAGTACCTTTGGCACCCCTACAACCGCCTTACCCTAGCTGGTATAAGCCAGATCTTACCTGCGAATACCATGTTGGTGTAGCTGGACATAGCATCCATACCTGCAATGCCTTCAAGAGAAAGCTTCTACAATTGATCAAAGCAGGATGAATTACATTTGAAGATGCCCCTAATGTAAATACAAACCCTTTACCCAATCATGCTTCAGGTAGTGGGTCTGTAAACATGTTAGAAATAGAACACTCAAAAATCTTGAAGGTGCCAATGGATAGGATCTACCAAATGATGGTAGATGCAAGGTACCAAGAGGGTAGTGAGAAGTGCTGTGAACACCATAATATAGGAGGCCATGTGATTAGCCAATGTGAGGGCTTTCATAAAAAAGTGATACAAATGATGAGTCATGGATTGCTACGAATTGAGAAAGCAACAGGTGAGGAGGTTTCCATGATGGAAGCACCAAATAAAGAGGTATGTCGAGTACAATTCGTTACTGGAAAGCCACCCAAACTGGTCTTATCCAAACCAGTAGTGGCATATAAAGGGAGTTACAATGCCTTACCTCATGATTATGGGTGTTCCTTTAAAAGCACTCAGCATCCGCCTATCTTTCAAGCAGAAATTGAAGGATTAACTCGTAGTGGCAGATGTTTCACTCCAGAGGAATTGGAAAAACAAAGGAAAGCTAAGGGTAAAGAAGGGGTTGACGTGACCAATGAAATAAACAAACCTGTCACAGAAGAGGAAACCAATGAGTTTTTGAAGCTGATGAAACACAATGAATATAGTGTTGTTGAACAGCTCAAGAAAACTCCTGCAAGAATCTCATTGTTGTCTTTGATCCTAAGCTCTGAGCCATATAGGAATGCTCTACAGAAGGTATTGAATGAGGCATACGTTCCTCAGGACATCAATCAAGAAGCCATGGAACATTTGGTGGGAAGAATCCAAGCCTCGAATTACGTATACTTCACTGAAGATGAATTGGGTCCTGACGGTACCGGGCATAACAAGCCACTATATATTACAGTGCGGTGCAAGGATATTCTAATCGGAAAGGTACTCGTCGATAACGGTTCTGCACTGAACGTCCTACCAAGGCATATGTTGAAAGAAATGCCTATTGACGAGTCACATATGAAACCTAACACATTGATGGCGAGAGCATATGATGGTTCGCCAAGACAGATAATTGGGACCCTAGAAGTGGAGCTATATATAGGGCCGCAGATGTTCTTGATAACATTACAAGTAATGGACATTCACCCATCTTACAGCATATTATTAGGGAGGCAGTGGATTCATGCGGCTGGAGCAGTGGCTTCTTCACTACACCAGTGTTTAAAGTATATCATGAATGGAATGCTGGTAACTGTCAAAGCTGAAGAGACAGTTTCCATGATAAAAAATGTAGCCATACCCTTCATTGAAGCGGAAGATTTTAGAGATGGGAACATTCATGCATTTGAAATCGTGAATACAGAATGGGTTCCCGAAGGTGTAGTGTTGAGAAAACCTAGAATCCCTAAAGCGGCAAAAATGGTTGCCAGATGCTTTCTGAAGAATAGGGCTCCTTTCCAACATAATCTTAAGACTGGACCGGTCAAGCTAAAAGGTGTGGATCAAAGATTTGGGCTTGGCTATAAGCCCAAGAAAGATGATTACAAACGGGTTGCCCAGATCAGAAAGGAGGCAAGAATGGCAAGAATTGAAGGAAGAGAGCCAGAAGAAGAGGAACTTGTCATCCCACCACTCCAAGTATCTTTCCCAAGGGCTACAGAGGTGATTAGATCAGGCATAATGGATCTCCACATCAATACCCTGGAGAGCCAAGAAGAAAAAAAAATAGAGGAAGCAGATCTGGAAGTGAAGGATGAAATTCTGCCACAGCTTTCCATTCACACCATTGATGAACCTCCTGCTAGATTTTTCGTGTGAAGATTGGTTGAAGGAGAGGTGTATCAAAACTGGAAGATGGAGCCTGCTCCTATGGTGTTTAAAAAGTAATTGTTCTTGTTTGATCATGTTCGGACTTGTTTTGTCTTGTTTTGACTTGTGCTGATCTTGTCGGTAATTTAGTTCATGATACCACAAGATTTTCTATGTTAACCGAACACTTTTGTTTTAATGAGATCATGCATTTTCTGGTGTCTAATATGTGCCTACATTATTTTATCTTTTCACGAATCACACTTACACGAGCACACCTTGCACTTTCAGGAATCCTGAAAGTTCCATCAATTCACAAAACCATTGCACTAAGAATAATTGGCCAAATTTTGATAATATTGTTGCAATGGGCGATGAAGAATGGGAGGAAGAAGATATAAAAGAATTTACTAGGTTGGTAGAAAACTCCGAGAAGTCCTGGGAACCTGCTAGTGAGAAACTAGAAGTCATCAACTTGGGAAATGAGCAAGAAAAGAAGGAATTAAAGATTGGCACCTTTGTTACAACTGAAGAAAGAAATAGACTGGTCTCTCTTTTACATGAATATGCAGATGTTTTTGCCTGGACTTATGCAGATATGCTCGGTCTAGATACTGACATAGTAGTACATAAAATTCCCTTAATAG
The DNA here is from genome assembly GCA_015852605.2 of Populus deltoides. NCBI lineage: Eukaryota > Viridiplantae > Streptophyta > Magnoliopsida > Malpighiales > Salicaceae > Populus > Populus deltoides. Next base: position 29,789,849 of record CM027570.2, on the reverse strand, counting down.
AAGGAAGCAAAACAGTTAAGCAGAAAACCAGGCGAATGCGCCCGGACATGTTACTTAAGGTAAAGGCTGAGATACAAAAACAGTGGGATGCAGGATTTCTAGATGTGGTCCAATATCCTCAATGGGTAGCTAACGTGGTTGTAGTCCCAAAAAAAGATGGCAAGATCCGGGTGTGTGTGGACTATAGAGATTTGAATAAGGCGAGCCCAAAAGATGATTTTCCTTTACCTCACATAGACATTCTAGTTGATAATGCTGCAAGAAATGCTACGTATTCTTTTATGGATGGATTCTCTGGTTATAACCAAATAAGAATGGCGGAAGAAGATAAAGAGAAGACCACCTTTGTCACACCTTGGGGAACATTTTGCTATAAAGTAATGCCATTTGGATTGAAGAATGCTGGAGCCACATATCAAAGAGCAATGGTTACCCTATTCCATGATATGATGCATCGAGAAGTGGAGGTTTATGTGGATGACATACTTGCAAAATCAAAGAAGGAAGAAGATCATGTGCAAGTATTAAAGAGACTATTTGAAAGGTTGCAAAAATACCAGTTAAAGTTGAATCCTGCAAAATGCTCATTCGGGGTAAAAACAGGAAAATTGTTGGGCTTCATAGTAAGTGATCGAGGAATAGAAGTTGATCCTGACAAAGCCTAAGCTATTCAGGAGATGCCTGCACCTAAGACAGAAAAGGAAGTAAGAAGTTTCCTTGGGCGCCTAAATTACATAGCTCGGTTTATATCTCAGCTGACAGTGACTTGTGAGCCAATTTTTCGTTTGCTCAGGAAGAAAAATCCTGGAGTATGGAACAATGATTGTCAGGAAGCCTTTGATAAAATAAAAAAGTACTTGCAAAATCCACCACTGCTAGTACCTCCAACACCGGGGAGGCCTTTGATCCTATATTTGACAGTAACAGAAACAGCTATGGGCTGTGTGCTGGGACAACATGATGAGTCAGGAAGGAAAGAGCAAGCTATTTACTACTTGAGTAAAAAATTCAATGACTGTGAGTCGAGATACACAACAATTGAAAGGTTGTGTTGTGCCTTGGTTTGGAGTGCGAAAAGACTCAGGCAGTATATCTTTGTACTACACAACCTGGTTGATTTCAAAATTAGATCCGCTCAAGTATATCTGTGAAAAACCTTACATGTCAAGTAGAATAGCAAGGTGGCAAGTGTTGTTGGCAGAATATGACATTGTTTTTATGACGAGAAAAGCTGTAAAAGGAAGCATAATTGCCGATCATCTTGCAGATCATGCCATGGAAAACTATGAGTCTCTAAACTTTGACCTCCCGCACGAAGATGTGATAGTAATCGAGAATGGAGGTGAGGAAAACGATCAGTGGACCCTTTACTTTGATGGTGCAGTAAATGTATCAGGAAATGGGGTAGGAGCGGTAGTAATTTCCCCAGAAAATAAGCAGTATCCTGTTTCAACAAGGTTACTGTTTGAGTGTACCAATAATACGGCCGAGTATGAAGTCTGCATCATTGGCCTAGAAGCTGCTTTAGAACTTAAAGCCAAGAAGCTTGAGGTCTTCAGGGATTCCTTACTAATTATATGCCAAGTCAAAGGTGAGTGGCAAACCAAAGATGAAAAATTGAAGTTGTATCAAAATTATCTCTTGAGGTTAGCCAATGAATTTGAAGAGATTAAATTCACCCATATAAGCAGAGATAAGAATCAGTTTGCTGATGCCTTGGCAACCTTAGCTTCAATGACACAAGTCGATGCTAGAAGCAAAATCCAGCCAATAGATATCGAAGTCAGAAGTTTCCAAGCTCATTGTTGTTTAATTGAGCAATCTCCAGATGGGAAACCATGGTATAATGACATCAAGAGGTTTCTCCAAAATCGAGAATACCCTCAAGGGATTTCTAAGTCAGATGAAAAGAATTTGAGGAGAATGACAATGAATTTTTACTTAGATGGAGAAATTTTATATAAAAGGTCATTTGATGGGACTCTACTCAGATGTCTGAATGAAAATGAGATTGAACAAGCATTAAAAGAAGTCCATGAGGGGATTTGTGCTACACATGCTAATGGGCATACAATGGCAAAACAAATATAAAGGTCGGGATATTTCTGGTTGACCATGGAGAAAGATTGTATAGACTATGTTAGAAAATGCCATAAGTGTCAGATATATGGTGATAGGATAAATGCACCTCTAACACCTTTGTTCAATATGATCTCACCGTGGCCTTTTGATATGTGGGGTTTGGATGTTATAGGGCCAATCAACCCTAAAGCAAGCAATGGGCATAGATTCATTCTGGTGGCCATCGACTACTTCACCATATGGGTAGAAGCCAATTCTTACGCCCATGTAACGCAAAAAGTAGTCAAGAGATTCATTGAAAAGGATTTGGTCTGTCGTTACGGTTTGCCAGCAAAATTGGTAACTGATAACGCTCAGAATTTTAATGGGAAGATGATTGATGAACTATGCACTAAATGGAAGATTAAACATCTCAATTCTTCCCCTTATAGACCGAAGATGAATGGGGCAGTTGAAGCGGCTAATAAGAATCTCAAGAAGATAATCCAAAAAATGGTGGTCACCTATAAGGATTGGCATGAGATGCTCCCATACGCACTTCATGCGTACCGCACCACAGTTAGAACTTCTACAAATGCAACCCCATATTCGTTAGTATATGGAATGGAGGCGGTTATGCCCTTAGAAGTAGAAATCCCATCACTGCGGATCCTGAAGGATGCAGAATTGGACGAATCAGAATGGGCAAGGTTAAGATTTGAGCAGCTAAACTTGATCGATGAAAGAAGATTAGCAGCTATTTGCCATCACCAATTATACCAGAGCAGGATAACAAAGGCTTACAACAAGAAGGTCAAATCAAGGGTGTTTAAGGAGGGGGATCTGGTGTTAAAGAAGATCTTACTAGCATCAGGGGAAGATCAAAGTAAGTGGGCACCAAATTACGAAGGGCCATATGTGGTGAAAAAGGCTTGTTCTGGAGGGGCCTTGATTCTGACTAACATGGATGGAAAGGATCTACCTAGACCTGTAAACTCAGATGTTGTAAAGAAGTACTATGCCTGATGCATTTACCTTTATCAATCAATAAAATTGAAGTTTGGCCAAGATTTCTTTAGTGTGTTTCCCTTCAAAAACTATGCATGATCTCATGTTGTTTTCACAAGGATTTTTGGAAAATCAAAGTTTAATACAAAAAAATAAAATCAAATTGGTGTTTGTTCAAACAAACAAGTTCTGAAAATTCAAGTGATATTTAACACCTATAAAAAACCTGAAAGACAACCCGAACACCATGAGATAACTTTGAAGCTGAGTTTTGACTGCATGAATAATGAGAAATCACTCTGCATACTCGCATGAAAGCAAGGCTTACCGATCCTAAATGCATGCATTTGAGATGAAGAAAGGCCATCTTTGATAATCCTTTCACAAGGCTGAAATATATCCTTTGCAGTCCCCTTTTGAGCCTAATAAATTTTTCTTGAAAAATAACCTTGGCTAGGATCACACCCTACACTGGGGGGCAAGTGCCAAAAATCCTTAATGATTGAAAGTACCCAAAATAACTCTGAGACATAGAAAAAACCTCAACGATTGAATGTGCCCAAACAATACTGGGAGGTATAAAAGAAAATTCTCAATCACCAAAGGTGCCCATACAAAGCTGGGGGGGTATAAAAAATCCAAAGGATCTAAAATTCTGAGCATAAAAAAAAAGTCAATGCAATGATGCTCAAAATCAAAAGAAGAAAAAGCCCAACATTGGGGGGGCACCGTGGACCATTTTACAAATCAATTCCAAGGTCCAGAAATTCAAAAAAAAAAAGAAAAAAAAAAGAAAAAAGAGAAGAGAGTTTGAGATATAAGCACAAGTGATCCTTAGTCTTAAAATCCCTTAAACACCTTTTGAGCCGATAGATAACCTTTTTCTTCATAACCAAGAGCCAAGCCTACGTTACGTGCCCAACTAAGCCCTTTCTGATCAAAGGCAGGCAATCTGGATAGGTGAGCAGTGCTTTCCCATGCGAAACAAGTCGTTATTCATGCAATCAAAATGAATGCTTTGAAAACTGGTTCTTTGAAACCCTCAGATTGGGTCCTGAAACTTTTTCAACCAACAAAACATCACTTCACATTTTCACCAAAAATAACACTTATGTAAACCCATCCATGAGAATTGCTTGAATTTTTCATAACAAGTTTGTTTTAAGCAAACATCAAAATGATTTTTGTTCTGAATAGCTTTGAAATTCCAAAAGTTCTTTTGTGAAAACAACTCCTTGTAAATAACCAAATCTTTTTTTTTTCACATAACCTTGTCCCTAAAGGAAACCCCAAACAAATACTTGCGGACATGATCAAACTGAGGGGCAATTTAGCAAAACACGTAGGTTTGGCTCCATGATTCCCGGAGATATGGTGATCCTTCAGATAAAGCTTTGTGGGCAAAAAGATATGCTCATGTCATACCCTTCCCAGAGGTTAAGATCACAAGATGTGGTTCGAGTAAGCCAGAGTAGAAAAGCCACTAAAGCATATTACAGAGACTCAAATTTTCAAGATGGAAAATCAGCGAAGAAAGGGGACCTATATTTTACAGGTAAGTATACATGCATCTTGATCATCATGCATTGTTGTCACCTTTAGCAAATTAGTGTCCCATTATCATAACGAGTTACCTCTTTTCAAGTGGGCCTGTAATCCCTCAACTCTTGATGTTGCGCTTTATAGCCTTATCTCCCTTTCATATACACCTTTTAGCTATAATCTCTCAGGTGGTGCATTTCCTAGCCCCACCTCCTTCCATTTGAGTGCGTCTTCGAACTCTCAACTATCTCAATTAATGCGCTTTATAGCCCTACCTCCTTCCATTTGAGTGCGTCTTCGAACCCTCAACCATCTTAGCTGATGCGCTTTATAGCCTTACCTCTTTCCATTCGAGTGCGTCTTCGAACCCTCAACCATCTCAGCTAATGCGCTTTATAGCCCTTTTTTTTTCCTTCCCTTTCGAGTGTGCCTTAGAGCCCTCGATCACCTTGGGTAGGGTGTTTTCTAACCCTACCTCCTTTCGATTGTGCCTTAGAGCCCTCAATCACCTTGGGTAGGGTGTTTTCTAACCCTACCTCCTTTTGAGTGCGTCTTAAAGCCCTCGACCACCTTGGGTAGTGTGTTTTCTAACCCTACCTCCTTTTAAGTGTGTCATCGAGCCTTTTTTTTTTTAAAAAAAAACCTTTTAGTCCTTTTCCTGAGTGCGCTTTTTAGCCCACACTTCAAATACTTCCATAAGGATTCATCACCTCTTGATATGATGAGTCCATCATCTCTCATTTTTCTTTTTCTTCTTTACAACGCTTACTATCTAAAGTCTCTTACGAGACTTTCTATCGTAAGCATTGTAAAGAGGGGGGCAACTGTCATAACCCAATTCTGAGTTATTCCCCAAAATTCACTTTTTTTTTCAAAATAAAAATAAAATAAAATAAAATAAAAGCTGGCAACGTGGAGAAAGCAGACCGGGAAATCAAATTGCAATTTTTGGAGGAAATTCAAGGCCTAGTTGTACCTCATTATGCCCAAGAATGGAGAAAAATGCAAATTCAAGGTCAAATTAAATTATTATTGGACAAATTTGCATAAAAATTAAGTCCAATGACATAATTACATTTTTAATAGGCCAATTTGATTTAATCATGGGCCAAATTAAATTTTAATTATGTTTAAGAATTAATTTGAGTCCAATTGAAGGATTTAATTAAGTGCAAGGACTTAATTATACTTTAAATGGGTCAAATTAATTTTATTTGGGGCTTAATTGGTGAAAAATTAAGTTTGGGAGCCTAATTGGGGCTTAATTGAGAAGATTGGAATTTTAAGAGACCAAATTTAATTTTTACCAAGTTAATTGATTGAAATTAGGGGCCAAATTGCAAGAAAATTGAAGTTTTGGGGTCAATTAGGGGCTAAATTGACAAAATCCAAGACCAAGGACCATATTGTAAAAGGCGCGTAACTTCAGGGCTGCAATTGAAGTTCATCAGGGGCTTAATTGCATTAAATCCAAAGTTTATGGTCAATTAGGGGTTCAATTGCAAGAAATTGAAAGTTGGAGGACTGAATTGAAAATCAGATTAAATCCCTAATTCAGTCAAAACGGCGCCGTTTTGTATAAAAAAAAAAGAAAAGGAGGGGAGGAGGAAGGGACCAGACGACGCGTCGTCTGGTCACTGTTCATTGTCTTCCCCGTTTAACCCAAAGGAAACAGCGTGGGAGCCTTATTTGCAGGTGCATTTAATACTTGTTTTCTCCATCAAATAGAACAAAACTTGCACGTAAAGGATCCCCTGCAGTTCGTCTACAACCCCATGTGAACGGTTCAGGATGAATGACAACACAGAGACGCCGGCGACGGCGTGAAGAGGTCAACTCAGGCAGCCTTTTCCAGCAGATTTGACAACGCAGGGAGGCTACTTTGAACCAACGGTTGGGATCCTTCCCAACAGAATAAAGGGCTAAAAAATTTTCCCTCGTGAAGACAAGATTGCCCTCTTCCACCGCCTATAAATAGGAGCAAATTTCATGTTCGGAGCAAGAAGAAAATCGAGTGCAAAGTTGACAAAAAATCATCATTTCTCCCTTGTTTTTCATCATTTTCTGCTTTCTCCTTCTCAGCCACACCTTCGGCCGCCACTAATCTCGCCACCGTCCCTCCACCACAACCTTCATCATAGCCAGACACTCCAACAACCTTACGTGGCGTTTGCACCACCTCTCCCTCTCTCTCTCTTCTCTGTAAAAAAATTTTCCCTCTCCGCCACCGTGACTCCAACAATAGTAGCGACCACCCTTTCCAGCGGTTTCTACCCATACCAGCAGCAGCAGAGGCGGCGACTCTCTCCTCATCCGCTCCAACCGCCAGCGGCCGCGAAGACACCGTCGTGCGGCGACAACAAGAACACTGCAACTCAGGGCGCAAAGCAACCTCGGCAGCACAACTCTCCACCGTTTCCACAGCTTGCACCACGTCGTCCTCTTCGGTCAGACCACCCTTATACCAGGTAACTCTTTGCTTCCTCTTCCTCCCCTCTCTTCTTGTTCCTCCTCCCTCTCGTTTCATCTTTGCGTGAACGGGATGGCGTGAATTATAATTCCGTCCCTCATGCTCACATGAACAGTGGCTTGAATTATAATTCACGCCCACGCACATGATGGGCGTTGGCCGGTCGAGTCCGCCCACCCAAAGTTCTTAGGTCGGGTTCAGCCCGGCTCTAAAGAAATAAATAAAAGTATTGGGCCGAGGTCGGCTCAACTATTTCGGCAGGTCATTTCGGGCCGAAATCGCCCAACCTTTTCTATGGTTGAGCTTGGCCCGGTTAATTTGGGCCGACCCCCATGTAGATTTTTATTTATTTATAATATTATATTATAATATTAAAATATTAAAAAAAAAAGAAGAAAAAATCCAAAAATTTCCATAATCCTTTTGAAAAATTTGTGATTTTCTCAAATATTTTTCTTCTAATTTTGTATAATATCGGGTTGTATATTTACATTGTAAAATACAAATCTGGTATTAAAATACCCGGTTTTCTCCGAGATATTTCATAAAAAAAAATGATGAAAAAAAAAATTATTTTCATGTGTACGGCCAAATCCTAATTTTTTTTAAAGTATATTTTTCACAAAAAAAAAATTGCATCTTTTTCATGTTTAAAAATCCGGTTTATGATTATCCATTAGGATTCGGCCAAAATGTCAAAAAAAATTCCCAATCTTTTTTTAGGGTGTAGATGTAGACTTTAATATTTGGGGGGTATAAAATTACACGATAAAGTATACCCTCAGATATTAAAGATACAAGTTGCTAAAATTCAGACTTTAGAACGATTAGGATTTAACCCGATAAGGTAGAGACTCCCTCATGAAGGAAGATCTGCCTTGAACCTTAGAAAAGACCAACAAATAGAAACTCGACCTAGAAAAACAATCAAACAACAATGCAGCTTACCTTAGGTAGGGTGCACTGGGGGTGATGCATCTTCCCCTTGCACAATCAGTCCCTTACCCAGACTCTCGCAGACCATAGGTTCCTAGTGACCATAATACTAGGTGGCGACTCCTGAACCTTTGTCATAACCCAATTTTTTACCATTTTATTTTAATTATTATTATTATTATTATTTTATTTACTGAAAAGAAAAATGATAAAAAAAATAATAATAATGTTGGAAAAAAACAAGTAAATGAAGAATGAATTAAAATTTGGGTTAAGGATAAAATGATTGGAAATTTTGGGGTTTAATTAAACTTTGGAATTAATCCAATTAAGCTTGGAATTAATTTAATTAATCCAATTAAGAGTTTAATTAGAGAATTGATAAGTTTTGAGACTTAATTAAGATTGAAATTAATTTAATTCATCCAATCAAGTGTTTAATTGGAGAATGGATAGGTTCTGAGTCTTAATTAAGCTTGAAATTAATTTAATTCATCCAATTAAGGGTTTAATTGGAGAATTGATAAATTTTTAGACTTAATTAAGCTTGAAATTAATTTAATTCATCCAATCAAGGGTTTAATTGGAGAATTGATAAGTTTTGAAACTTAATTAAGCTTAGAATTAATTTAATTAATCCAATCAGGGGCTTAATTGAAGAATGGATAAAGTTGTAGACTTAATTGGACTTTGGATTTAATTAAATTAATGAAATCAGGGACTTAATTGAAGAAATAGCAAAGTTTGGGGTTAATTGGGGGCACGATTGCATCAGAGTAAAGTCCAAGGACTAACTTGTAAAAGGCGCCGAAATGCAGGGCCAATTACAGTTTAAACCAGGGGCTTAATTACAAGACTTTTGAAACTGCAGGGGTCAAAACGTAAAATGGCCACCTTTTATCTCCACATGGCGCCGTTTTGAAAGGGACGCTGTTCATCTTCTTCTTCTTAAAGCCAGTAACCGTTTCTGCAATAAAAGCTGGGAAACGTTGCAGCAGTAATGCCGCCTGTTACTGACCCGCCTGACCCTATATAAACGAATGAGCACCGAAAAAACGGAGGTTGGTTGGAGGGGGGACCGAGAACAGGGAAGAAGGCAAAACAGAGAGACGGAGAGACTGGGAACGAAAGAAAAACTGGAAAACAAAAGGGGAAAGAAAAACTGGGGGGACAGGAGGAAAAAGGAAGACCTGAACCGACAGACACGAGGGCAACCAAGGGAACACAGAGAAGATGACATAATAAAAAAGCAAGAACAGAGAGACTATAGGGACCATAGCTTTTCTTTCTTGCTTTGAGAACAGAGGCAGAAAGGAGGAACGAAACAGAAGTCACCCTCATCACAATCATCTTCGGAAACCAGTGACGAGCGAACAGAGGAAAGAACTAGAGAAGATGGAGGAGAGCAAGGGCTAGGGTGCTATGCTTCATCTTCGTCCCTAGAGTGCAAGCAAATAATAACAGAGGAGTTGCGGGCGTTGATCAGTTCAGCCGCTCGTCTCCAGCTTCACCACACCAAGTCAGTAGCAGCCAAAGAAGCGAGGCCAGAAGAACAGAAGGGAAGTTTGAAACGGGTCCTTTGCTAAGTACCGCCCAATCACTCAGGAGGAACATCCCCATCGTCTTCATCGCCTCCAGCAGACCAGGTAAGAGACGTCTTCTGCATTACTTCAAGTGTATTTTACACTGTGCAAGTGAATTTTAATTCACTTGCACGATCTGGCAAAGAAGACGCTGCGTCGCGTTAAGCGCCGCAGCGTCTTCTTGAGCCGCCGAACCAGACCAGCTTGGGCCGATGGTGGCCGGGCTGGCTGGGCCTAGCCCAGCCCATGTGGGCTGAGCTGGGCCCAGCCCAAAAAAAAAATAAAAAAATAAAAAATAGAAAGTGTAGATATAAAAATTTTGCATGTCTTAGAAAATTATATTTTTTTTTCTCAATTTATTCACTTATATCAGGATCATGAATAAATAAGGAAAAAGAAAAAGAAAATATACTAATTTTTTGGTGACTACGAATTTTTACCAACGCCAGAGTTGGAATTATTCGCGATCGAATATTCACAACTTAGATGAGTTTTTAAGGCTGCCGCGATGTCGGGTGCGACAACCTTAATCATAATTTCATGATTAAAAAACCCTTCCCAACACACAACACCTCATCAGGAGGCACAATATGAGCCTCCGCCGTCGCCAGACGACGTCGCGCCCCCACGACACCCTGGGTTCTGATGGATGTTGGTCCTGGTGGATGTTTTGTCCCTGGTGGCTGTCTGCCTTGATAGTTGCTTTTTGGTTGTTTGTTGGATCTGCTGTTTGCTCTTTTGGTTTTCTGGTTATGCTGTGCTGCCTGACCTGTTGCTGCTATCGCACTGCTGGTTACTGTGCATGCTGGTGCTGTCTGCCTGCCTCCTCAGCTGTTGTTATCTTGCATTAGATTTGTTGTTCTAGCTCTAGTCTAGTTTAACTGATCTTTTGTTGCTAGATTATTTCTAGTTCTTTGTTTAGGTTTTATTTTTGTGCTATGCGGGAGTTTGTTCCCCTAGCCTTATATCTCAAAGGGAGCCTGTTCTTTTTTTTATATTTATACCTGTAAATATTATAACCTGCATGTTCTCCAGCTTTGTTTTATTTGATTTATAAATTTTTTACATTTGATAATAATAAAAAATTTCTCCCACAGTTTGGTCGGCCACTACTATATTTAATTATCAAAACTTTTACTTTAATTACAATAATTTAATTACTTTACTCTAATTTTCACATTATTCCCCATGACAAATTTCAATAAATTTTTATTTACCCCAAATTTATTCAAGAACACTAACTTTCCAAATTTCAATCAATTAAGGACTTTAAACCATTAAAATCAGATCAAAAGTCTTTAAAATATCTTACCAAACAAGTAATTAAACTCTAAACACTTCCCAAATCAAGCTTCCAACTCCTCCTCTTCTTTAATCTTGGCCGAACTTCCTCTCTCCTTTTCTACTCACCTTCACTTGATTTTTCTTCCTTCCAACTAATGCTCACTAAGCTTGGTTAATGTTCCCTCAAGATCTTCTCATAAGATTTTATGTTTCCTTTACAATTCTATATCTCTCACATGTAAATGGTAGTTTCCTCCTCTTTCTTTTTCTCTCCTTTTCCTCTTGTTTGAGCGCGCGCGCGCGCGTACACACTCACACACTAACTTTTTACCAAATTCCCTCTAGACCCCAAATAGTAAATTTCATATTCCCGAGATAAAATTCTTGGATCCCGGCATTTGTCTATATAAATTTTTTACCTTGGTGAATTCGAATTTCATTTAATTACATATTGATAATTTTATTTCTAGGTAACTCACTACCAATAATATTTTATTCACATTCCTGTATATATTTATTTATTTATTTATTTGGTTCGATCTAATGCTTATTTTGTACTTCTATTAAATCTATTCTATAAGCACTTAGATTGCTTTTCTACCTACTTTTTTACCAGGATTTACATTTTGATTGCCAGAAAAATTAATTTTTAAGTCAATTTAGGCTTTAATTGAAAGAAATTAAAGTTTAGGGGTCAAATTACAATTTTTGAGAGTTAATTTGGTCAAATCAGGGGCTTAATTGCATAAATATTAAAGTTTGATGGACAATTAGGGACTGGATGGAAGAAATCCAAACCGAGGATCAAATTGGAAAAGGTGCGCTACTATTGGGGTTGGAATTGACCAAATCAGTGGCTAAATTAAAGAAATTGAAAGTTTGTTGATTAATTGAGGTTCAAAATGCACAAATTCAAAAACAAGGACCAAAGTGAAAAACACAGCCAACTTTAGGGTTGGCATTTGAATTTGGTAGGGATGCAATTGAATTGATTCTTAAAATCAAAATCTCAATTGAGGGTTTGATTGAACAAATAAAAAATTAAGGACTGATTTTTGAAAACAAAAACGTTTTGGTGCCTTTCTCTTTTAAGCTGTTCATTAGAAAAAAAAGAGCTACAAACGGTGCCCCGTTTTGAGGGCACTTTTTGCCATCTTCTTCCCCTGGATGCGCAAAGGAAAGGGAAGAAGGTTTTTCTTCCCCTCCTTTGAAGTGTATCTCCCTTCCACTTTCCCAAAAACCCTAACACAACCCACACCCCCTCATGGCCTACTGCCATGATGAAAGGGACAAGGGAGACAAGTCCTACGGGCGGCTCTGGGGTGGCTGAACAGAGGCCGCCCCAGCCACCCTACCCCTTCACCATGACTGGACAGGGATAGGGTAGCTCCCTCTCCCCCTGCCCCTTATAAATACCCCCTTACCAGACGATAGAAAGGGGGGGAAAGAGAGTCAAAATCATAAAGAAAAAAAGGGGGGGGGACAAGAAGGGGGAAGATGAAAGACATAAAAAGAGAAAACAAAAAGGAGAATAAAGAGGTTGAAAAAAACAAAGAACAAAAATGAGAGAAGAGGAGAGGAACATAAACGAAAAACCTGAAGAAATAACAAAAGAGATAAGGATGAAAAAAACAATAAAAAAAGAAAGAAAAGAAGAAGCCTATGCCTCTACACAGAGAAGGAAAAACGAATTGCAGCGGCAACCACTATCTTCTCCCTACAGTCGCCTGGAACCACCGTCGTTCTGTCATCGGCGCCACCAGCACCACCAACATCACCACTAGGTCAGCCTCCTTTCTCCTCCTCCTCCTCGTCCTTGTCCTCCTCGTTGTTCTTCTTTTTCTTCCTCATCTTCCTTCTCCATTGTTTTGCTAGTGAAAAGTGCGGAGTCTCTTCACTATTTACTCAGTCGGACCAGTTCCGGTCCAGATCAAAATGGTTGGGTCAAGTCTAGCTCAGTCTCTTAAAAGAAAAGAAGATTTGTTGGGCCTACATCGGCCCAACCCTTGTTTTGGGCCAATGTTGGCCAAACTCTTTGCAGTCAACCTTGGCCCAATTTTTTTTGGGCCGAACTCGGCTCAGATAAGATGGGATCTGCCCATATAATTGGCCCAAGCCCATCCTATTATTTTTATAATATAATAATATTATATATTAAAAAAACAACAAAAAAATTTCAAAATCCTGTTAAAAAATTTGTGGTTTTGTCGCGTATTTTTCTACTAAATTTTTATTAATATTGATTTGTATTTTTATACTGTACAGAAATGTTGCAAAAACAATATATGGAAAAAAAAGCCTTGTTTTCATGCGTACAGCCAAGTCTCTTAAAAATATAAGAAGTTTCATATAGTATTTAAACAACTAGTTTAATCAGACAATTAAACAATGCGAACTACCTTAGGTAAGGCATATTAGGGGTGCTAATACATTCCCTTTGCGCAACCAGTCCCTGTGCCCGATCTCTAAGACCGGTTAGGGTTTCAAATGATCAAAATACAAGAATTCCTATCCTCTCCATTTCTCCACACCATATACACTTGGATATTCCAGGAGAATGTTCACCGCAACGTCGCACACGTGTGACAATTCTTATGCTAACTTGGGTTAATTATAGTCAACCCAACCCGTAACTTAGGGCTTAATGAGTAACCCGGGCTTTGCCCCGGATTGACCAATGAATCGAGTTCTAAAACTATAATAATAATCATTTTTATCTTTCCACGTCTTGAAAAATTTTTCAATTGAGATTCTTTTATAGGGGTTGTCGCACCCTCCCGAGAGCTCGATTGATTGTTGGGGTCTTTCTGTTGTGAAAAAGGGAGTCGCCACCTAGTATTAAGGTCACTAGGAAACCTAACTGGTCTTTCAGAGATTCTAAGGCAAGGGACTGGTTGCGTAAAGGGAAGGTTTTAGCACCCCTAGTACGCCCTACCTAAGGTAAGCTGCTTGGTGTTTGATTTGTCTTATAACTGTCATGGTGTTGATGTTCTCTAATCCCATCCGTTTCCTAGGATAAGTCTGCTCTGATGAACGAAATCTAGGGTGCTTTAAAAACCTTTTTTTGTCTTAATGTTTTATACTCTCACGGCTCGCAAACCATGGGGTAAAAAAAAAATTTGAAATGTCCTCGATTATAATCAAGGCTTCTTTCAAGGATGTGTGCGGATTTATTATTCCTAGAAAATTATTTTGGATATTTATCACTCCGGGTTTCTTTATCCAAATATTAACAGTGAATAATAACAAATTATCCTCAATAATATTTTGAATATTCATCCTTTAAGGATTTCTTTATCCAAACATTAGTGGTGAATAATAACAAATTATCCCCAATAATATTTTGGATATTCGTCCTTTAGGGATTTCTTTATCTAAACATTAGTGGTGAATAATAGATGAATTCCCCAAAAATAAGATTTTTATATTTTTTGGAATATTGGCCAATACCCTTTGGAGTTTTACAAACATGTTGTAAAATCCAGAAATGCAAGAAAAATGATTTTTGTTGTGTTTAAGAAATTCATGCGAAAACACATTTTTGAAACTTCAAATATTTGTTTTTTTAGATAAAAAAAACGTAAAAACAATGTTAGGGTATTGGCCGTATGCATGAAAACAAAACATTTTTTCATTTTTATATTTTTTCTGATGTCTTGACGAAAACCGGGTATTTTCATACCGGATTTGTATTCTTTATAGTACAAAAATACAAACTTGCGAAAAATCACAGATTTTTGAATACATATTTGAAGAAAACTTTTGAATGGGCCATACCCGGCCCAAAAGGAAAATGGGCCGACATCGGCCCAACAACATGGGCTTACTTTCTACAGGGTTGGACTCAGCCAAAGATGAAGCTGGGTGGGGCGGGTTCCAGCCCAAAACAAGTATGGACTGGTTACGCTGTGCCCGGTTACTGTGCATATGCACAGTAAGTAACTAAATAGCATTTCACTATTCAAGTGAATTATATTTCACTTGAAGAGTGAAATGCAAGGAAATGGTGCATGCACAGCGACGAGAAGGAGAAACAAACCTGGTGGCAAAAGCGATGTTGAAGACGATGGCGAACACTCCCTGTGATGCTGGTGGCGGTGGAGAGGCAGCCGACGAGGTCTCCCGGTGGTTCTAACGGTGGCAGTGGCTGAGAAGCTCAATGTCAGCAACTGCTTTTCTGCAGTATTTCTTCTCCTTTATGCAGATGAACCCACCTCTGTTTTCCTTCCTCCTTTGCTTCTGTTTGGTTCTTCTTCTCTTGATCGCGGGTGTTTCCTTCTGTCAGCTGTTCGCCCTCCTCAATGTACAACGGTTTCCCTCAATGGTAGCGCGGCTGGGAGAAAGATGATGAGCTGAGGAAGGAGGGTGGTGGCGTGGGGGAAAATGGTGGGCTGTTGATGAGAGGGAAAGGCTGTTGGAGGCTTGGGGGTTCTGTGACCGAAATCTCCAAAACCAGGGAAGCCGCTGGTGGCTGGCTTAGACTTGAAGATGAAGGGATGAAAAAGAGATGGAAAGGTAGAGGGGCTGGTGTGTTCTTTGGTCGGCTGAGGGGAAGAAGGAAAATGAAAGGAAAAAAGCTGGACTCGGGGAGAAGGGACTGTTGGTGCTGTGGGTTGAAGATTGAGAGGAAATGGCAGGGCCAAGATTTGTTTGACCGGCTGAGAGAGGAGAGAGGTTTGTCTGCCAGGATGTTGGAAAAATGGGGTTGGGAGGCGGCTCGTTTAGGTTTTAGCCAAAGGAAGGGAAAGGCTTTGGTCGGCTAGAGGGGGGCGGAACTCCATGAGAAAAAACGGGTTTAGGGTTTTTTTATCTTTAGGGTTTTGTTTTTGTTTAGCTCCCTTTTTCTGAAAAATTGCCTCTTCTGAATCTTTTTTTTTCTGTCTTTCTTCTCTATGATTCGGGGTTCATTTATATATAAATCTCTACATATGCTATTCAAGGAAATATTGCAATAATTATTGTAGAGATTATCTTCTATAACCAGCACCAACAAATCCTATATATATGATATTTTATATTGCATTGATTATTTTCCATAACCAGCACGAATCAAATCATATATCTATGGTATTTTATATTGCAGTGATTATTTTCTATAACCAGCACGAATCAAATCATATATCTATGGTATTTTATTTTGCAAGAATTATATATGATTCAATAATTATCTCCTTGACATATTGCTTCATTAATATTAGCCCTGATGCTCTATGTTATCGCCACATGTAAACCCTGTTTTTTATTTTTATTTTTTATTTTTTTATTTTTGAAAAATTATTAAAACATGGGTCAAAAATTGGGTAGCAACAGGGGTATTGTAGGAATAAAAAATAATAAATATTGTCTCAAGATACATGTCCCCCTCACATCTCATGTTTGAAAGTACATAAACTCACTCCAAAGCATCCCTTCAATTTGTTTTTCTTTCGTATTTGATCATTGTTCTTTTTTATTACAATTGTTTTAAAATAATTTAAAATTTGATTTTTTTTCAATTTCATCATTCTTTAAGTTTTTCACATGTTAGATTTGATCTCTATTACTTTGATTGTTATTTATTTTGTTTTGAATCCTTTCTTAATTGATTTTTTTTTCAGTTTCATCCCTCAACATTTGATTTTAGTTTATTTTTATGTCAAATTTGGTCCTTGTTCTTTTGAATACCATTTGTTTTGTTTTGGATTCTTTTTTTTATTGAAATTTTCTTTTTCAATTTCATCGCTTAACATTTTGTTAATCAAAATTTATCTTCATGATTTTATTTTGTTTTCCTTATATTGGGTAATCCTAATCTGAAGATTCGGGTCATTGGTTTGGAAGGTTAATCCAGATTGACTTAGGATTTTTTTTTTAGTATTGATTTTTTTTAATTCCATTATTAAATATTGGGTTTGTTGGGAATTAGGATGCGTTATTTTTTTTTATGAGATTATCCCGATTTCATGTATCGATTCACGGGTTAACCCAAGTTGATTTGGGCCAAATATATATTTTTATTTATCTATTGTTGTTGCCAATTTTTTTCTTACCATATTATTAATTAATCGAGCTTATCGGATCTAAGTTAAGGAATTATAAAATCAAGCAAAAAATTGTTAGTGCGAATAAGATTTATGTTTAATAATTGACTTATAAATTATTACAGCAATAAATTGAAGAATAATACTAATTAAAACATACGGTGAGCAGAAATTCGAAGGCTTTGCAAATTTTCAGGGGAATGCAAATCTATACATGTATGGATATGTTGAACAAAAGATGGATTCAAAGATTAGTATCCCATACCGATAGATATCTCCAACAATGTAATGTAGGATAAGCTAAAAGTTTGTTCTTTACGTTTTTATGTATTCACGCTAACACAAGGCCTGTAATTTTCTTTTTTGTTGACGTAGAAACATGCTTAAGAGTGTGGTTGTGGTTGCTTTTCAAAGTGCTTTTCACTCAGAAAAGTGTGCCAATAATATTTTTTTATTTTTTAAAAATCATTTTTGAGATCAGCGCATCAAAATGATTTGAAAACATCAAAAATATATTACTTCAAAGCAAAAAAAAAGAATTCAAATTTTTTCAGAAGCGCTTTTGAAAAGCACTCCCAAACAGGCACTAAGAATTCAAACAAGAGTCAGTGGAACGAGGATAACTGGATAAGGGGTTAGAAACAAAGTGGGATGAGTTTTATCATAGAATCATCTCAACTCAATAGTTTAAATTATTAGATAAGATCCTAAGATATGATTTATATTATTCTCTAGCACACCCCCTCAAGTGAAAGCCCTTTGGGCTTGAAATTTACACAGGCTCACTTTACCTTGTGCTTAATTTTTATCAAATAAATGTGGATGGTGAGATTCGAACTCGTGATCGCTTGCTCATCAAGACTCTGATACCATATCAAGGAACCATCTCAACCCAATAACTTAAGTGAATAGGTGAAGTCTCAGGATATGATTTATATTATTCTCTAACATATTTCTCCCCTAAAGAATTTGAATTTTTCGTGAAGATTGCTTCTAAACGTATCAAGGTATGGACGTAAAAACCACTAGAAACCTATCAATGTGCCTTCTGAACTTATAAAAAAAGAATTAACAAATCACAATCTTTAATTTATTTATGTTCTTTAATATGTAAAGATTCATATACGTGGATTCTATTGTGTTATATTTTAAGCTATATATGTTGACAGATTTACCATAACACTCCATACATGCCTAACTCTACAGTATCAAATCTTAGGCTTTACCGCCTTCTAGTTTGGCTAAGATCACAGCGTATGAGGTTATATGGATAAATTAGGTTAAATTAGCATCCCTGAAGCCAGGATTGTGGCTGCCGGATTAAGTTGAAAGTAACTGACAAATCTCAAGTACAAGAGGCTTGACTTGACTAATTCAGCATATATAGTTGGATTACGATGGATGCCAGTATAGTAATGGAACATTAAACTCAAGCTAAGATAGCGATTTGCCCACCCTAGCCTGCAGGTCACTGCCCAAAGTTGCCGAGCATGAGCGCAATGTACGTATAATGTTAATTAGAGCTTGAAAGTAGTTAGAAATTAGGGAGGAGGTATAATGTCCAAAGGCATTTTGCTTTCAAAATTAGAATGTCATTATATTAAAGACGACAATGCTTAATTAATGTAAGAAGTGAAAAACCTTAATAAATAAAAGTGATAGATATGGGATGCTGGCGACAACGTGTGCAATAAAAGTAAACGAAACTTATCTTAAGTAGATTAAGGTGTTTTTTATATTGTAATATCGATTATTTTTTAAAATATTTTTTATTTAAAAAATATTAAAATAATTATTTTTTATTTTTTATTTTTTTTTAATATCATCATATTAAAATTATCTAAATATATAAAAAAAATTAATTTTTTTTTAATTTGTTTTTGGTTAAACACTATCTGGATAGCGTTTCTAGATTGCATCTTACCTTAAAAGTACTTTTTTTTCCTCTAACCCAAAAACTTATTGTGATTATTTGAAACTTCTTAGAAATTATGAAGTAATGCGTTCTCACCAAGACAATAAAAAAATGGAGAAAAAGAGAAGCACTATGAGATAACTTTGTCAAAGTCAAAGAAATTAATCCTTAATTTAAACTAAAAAGAAAAAAAGAAAAAATAACTAGATATTATTTTCCACCACTTCATTCATTCAAGGCTGTGGTTAAGAATAAAAATTCATGGTTCTAGCTTTCCTTTCTTTTGTTTAATAATGGTTTTAGAATTTAATTTGATTATTTTACTGTTGTATCATTTTCTCATTCGATTATTGATTATGATTCGTTTAATAATAAGACAATTCTTCTGCACCATCATTCATTATGGTTCGTTTAATATTATTTTTTCAGAAAGAAAAACGTAATATTTGATCACCCTAACAAAATGAAAGAAATGGATGATCAGCAAAAACGAATACAAATGAAATGGACACACCAAAATTAGAAAAAGTCAAAAGTCTGATGATAAGTGCAAAATACATATGTTTTTATTTCTTTTACACTATGCTTTTTAATATAATTTGAACTTATTTAAGTTGATTAGAAGTTATTTTTATGAGTTTGGCATACAGAAGAGACTTCATGAATTAATCGTTAAAAGATAAGAAATTTTGCATTTTATGTTTTGGACCTAGCTTCTTGTAACAATGTTTTTTGCCAAGTTAAAGTTCTCGAATGAGAACGTGGGCTCATATAAGTTGAAGTACATATGTCAAGCTTTACAGGAAGGTATCATGACAAAAACCAGATCTCATTTGGATCTCTAATCAGACCTGCAAACTCGGGTCAGAATCTTACTCGTAGCAGGATTCTCTGCTTTTACACTTGATATTCAAACGTGAATATCTTGAGTTTCAAATATCGAAATCAGGAGATTCAAAAGTCCAAATTCATCTACATGAAGTATTCCAATTCAGATAAAATCGGTTTCAAGGCCAAACTCCAGACGCAATCTGGAGGATGAGATGGGTTTCCTACTCTGATCAGGAAACCAACAGTGCCGAACATCCTACTACTACTGAGAGTCTGACATAAAAATGGTGGGCTTTAGGACCTAAGAAAGATACAGATCAAGCCTCTAACACACCATAAATGAATGAATACAGTTGGGATAGTCGGGTATTGCAAGAAACCAAGTCAGAAACAAAGTCTAAGTTGCAGCAGAGGTGGAATTACAACAGAATTGTTACAGCAACAGAATCAGTTTTCAACATAAATTCTGAGAGATTTATCCAACCTTAAAGACCAGATAAAGAAGTAACAAATTTAGCATGATGAAGACTCCTAATTAGTCTAAGAATCTTGAAGATTTCGGCAGCAAAGGGTTAGGATAAAGAGAGCAGAACACAACTGAAACAGGGTAAAAAAAACATTCATTTCTTCTCTGCTTTTGTTAATTTTTCAGCAACCATGAACTATACTCCTGAATTTGGTTCAAGAGGGACACACACCATCTCCATTAGCACGTTGTGAGAAATAACATTATTATTGTAATTCTTTTATATTCAAGTATTTATTTTTCCTTGGTCAGAATTATACTATTGATTATTCAAGCTTATTGAATTGTTTTGAGATAGCATGTATGCTTTCTAGTTCCTTTCAATCCGTAATTGTTGTTAGGAACTAGAGTAAGAAGCAAAAGAATTAATTTGATCATGTAACATCCTCAAATTATAATGTCATGAAATCTCAAACATTTCTTTACTAATGTCAAGTATTGAATAATATGTCTAAGATTATGGGATTTTTTTAAATAAAAAAATTTCGGCAGAGTTTCCTTTGTTTTTTGATGTTATTAAGTTATCGACTAGACTTCATTCAATCACAATACTCAAATCTTCCACTTCGATCCAACCATCCTGGATCATTTCCCATCTCATCATACAATATTTCACATAACCATACTTCGTTGTGCTTTCTCAACCTTACATCATCAACAAATAAAACATTAACTACATATAAATACAAACTCAAAGGATTCATATTGAACTAATTATTACATTAACATGCATCCATCTTTTAAACATGCATGATTATAATTTCTAAGTATTCTTTTTGAATAGTTTGCTAATATTAGTTCCTTGCTCATACTTTCTAAATGTATAAATACCAAAAGCAAATATTTTTAGGATACATATATTAAAATCTACATATAATACAAATTACATATAAAGGAAAAGATATTACATCCCACAAAATAAACAGATTTAAACAAAAAGTCCATATTTAACGCTCCGCATCACCTCGTGAAAAACCTGTATACATAATATTAATAAGAAATAAGGAAGATAACACATTAAAAATGATAAAGTTATTATGTTCACAATTCTTCAAAATATATCAAATTATCTTTCATCACTAACTTAATACATATCAACATTAATAACCCATTCATAATTTATTAATCCTATACTTATAGGACCTTTGCAACCAACACTCATTGCTTAATTTTTAATTTGGTAATTCACAATTTTACCTCAAACCTGGCTAACCCTCTTCGATAGTCAACATCCGACTATTCTCTATTAATAGCCAATCTAATCGGTAATTCCATATGAATTACTCAACATCCGGCTATTTTCTATTAATAGTCAATCTAACCGATAATTCCATACGAATTACCCAACATCCGACTATAATACAAAAAAGTTTCTTCTTCTACTTTCCCAATATCAATATGTCATAAACAACTCATAATTAATAATGCAACTTTGAATTTTTAAAGAAAGTGACAAATCACCTACCGTCTGCTCGTGATGGCTTGGCTCCTCCTGCCTGATGCCTTGCTCCTGAAACAACTCCCAAATCAATCAAATTGCACTACATTATTAATCTATTATTATTTCTCCTACGTGCCTAAATTTGAAGCATGTAATATCTTTTCTTTAATTGGGTTTTGCACCAAAATTTTCATTCATTTGTCACCTCATTTTCAACATATAGTTTTAATCAATTTTCTTCTTTTAACTCACTTAAAGAATTCTTCCATGAACTATTCCTACCATTTATTCATTCATTCTTTTCACATTCTTATGATGTTTCTTCACTTGTTCATATTTTGAATATTTCAAATTTGTTCATATTTTGAATACTTCAAATAAGATAAAGAACATCATTTTCTCAAACATAAAACAATCAAAACCTCATTCCTTTATTTCCTCATCCTTAGTTACTGATGAGTACTTAAAAGTGCATTTTTATCAAGGTTTATATCATCATTTTGCACTTAAAGTATCAATATCTCCTTTACTAGAGCATGTTTTATAATAACATGTTTAATAATATAAGATACCTTTAATTTATGGTAAATGTTCATCTTAAATGCAGGCTTATCACATAAATCAAAGGATTGATTAATGAGTTTAACTACTGAAATTGAGAAGACAAAGAGAAGGTTAAGCTTAGAAAATAGATGTTGGTTCAGTCCAAACTGGAACATCATTTGGTTATTGGATCATAACTAAAGCTGCAGAACTTGGATTTAGGTATGGTTTATATGTATGAAAAGCTAAGACATAGGCCTAAAACTTTCATAAGGAGTCTAAGATTTAAAAGTGCCATTTTCGAGTTCAAATGGTAGCAACTACGAAGAAGTCAGAATTTATCCTGCAGCTCAGACTAATCGCTCATTGTTCAGCCCATATTTCAAGTTCTATAAGTCCAAATGTGTTGATTCTTGTTTTGTTTGAAAGCTGAGACAATTTCCCAGAACTTTCATGAGTACTATCTGTTCAAATTCTTATGTTAGCAATAATGTTTTGTTCAGACAAGAAGATAAGGATTGTCACCAAGTGAAGATGTGGCTACCCACTCAACAATTAGTCATCAAATCAATAATTCCAAATTTTGGCCTATAAAAGGAGGCATTTGCCATGCATTTAGGTATCTTGTTTTCAGATCAAGATCATTTCCTTGCTTTCTTTCTTTGTAGTTTTAATGTTGTAGTTTTATTTCATGTTATAGTTTCATTAATCTCTTATTTATGCCTTTCATTTCCTTTACTATACCTATATAATCATGTTCTCCTCTTGTTTATTTATGTTTATCTTCTTCATTATGTTTAGCTAAGTTTATTATGTCAAGGTGAAAAGGTTTCACTAATGGTGTTAGGATAAGTATAATATAAACTAAATATGGACTTCAAAGATTATATCCTTAACAACTTACTATTAACATGTCTTATCATTTTTATCTTATTAATTCTTAATATCTTACTTGTTAAATGGTTAATCTAGATTTGTGTTGTATAACACTTGTTACAATAAATGCTTGACACTTTCATACTCAACCGTACGGTATAACCTACACATGTGCTATGAAAGGAACTTGATTTATTGTTAATATAAGTTAGCATCATGAATTCCCCGATAATATTTAAAAGTTTGGTGTTACTTGAATAAGATAATTAATATGATCATGTTAATAATTTATAATGAGCTATTAATGACAAATCATCCGATTGGAACATCCTTTGTGTGTGATTTCCAGTTGAGTAATAAAAAGAGTTTATATTATACTTATTTGAAATACCATTAGTGGATCCTCTAACCTTGACAATTGTTTTTATCATTGTTTAATCTTCACATTAATCTTACATCTCTAAATTCTCTTTAACTCATTATTATTATTATTATTATTGTCGCACGTCACCCGCGCGACATCGGCTGGCGATTTTTTTTATTGTTTTTTTTATTTGATTCGTTGGAGTCGCCACTTAGTATTTTGGTCACTAGGAACCCTAACTGGTCTTAGAGATTTGGTACGGGGACTGGTTGCGTAAAGGGAAGGTATTAGCACCCCAAATACACCCTACCTAAGGTAAGCTGCATTGTTTTATTGTCTGATAAATCTAAGGTCTTATCATGCTTTCTAGTTGTTGGTCCGTCTATGGTTTAAGAAAAGTCCTCCTCGGTAAGGAGATCCTTATCTTATCGGGTAATTTTGACGTCAACAAAAAAATTTAATATCCGGAATATGTCTTACATATAAGATCAGAACCCTAGATATTAAAAGAAAACGAAATAATTTTTTTGGAATTTTTGAAATATTGGCCTAGTTCTCGCGACTTTAATAAACTGGTTATTAAAGCCAAAATGCATGCCAAAATCATATTTTTGAAATTTTCTTTATTGTATTCAAATACAATATGATTTTTTATTATTATTATTTTTGAGAGACTTGGCTGTATGCATAAAAACAAAAACATTTTTTTTATGTCTTGACGAAAACTGGGTATTTTAATACCGGATTTGTATCTTTACAGTATAAAAATAAAAACCAATATTGATCAAAATGCAGTAAAATATTTGCAGAAAATCACAGATTTTTTGAAATAAATTTTGAAGATTTTTTTTCTCTCTTTTTTTTGGGCTGGGCCCAGCCCGGCCCATGTGGCCGGGCTGGACCCAGCAGGCCCCAGCCGGGTCAGTGGCCCAAGCCAGTGACCCGACTGCCTTTTAAACGCAAAGCGTGCGTGAACAATTCACGCACGCCTGCTACAGCCAGGATGTAATTAAATTACATCTGCATAGTGTTTGTGGAATTATAAACGGAAGGAGAAGGAATGAAAAGCTTACCTGGTTCACAGCCGCTGCATGGTGAAATTCCTCCTGAGCTTGTAATTGGGATTCTGGGAAGAAGCTTTGATGCCACTCCCTGCGTCTGGCTTCCTTTCCGTTCTGTCTTCCCTTCGTGTTCGTCTCTTCTCCTCTCTCTGCGTCTGGTTCTCTCCCTCTCTCTGTTTCTTTTCTTAGTTCTTCTCTTATTCTGGCCATCAAACTTCAATAATTATGCAATTAGTCCTTAATTGGCCATCAAACTTCAATAATTATGCAATTAAGCCCCTAATTTGATCAAATCAACTCTTCAAAATTATAATTGGACCCCAGAACTTTAATTTCTTCCAATAAAAGCCTAAATTGACTTAAGAAATCAATTTTCTTGCAATCAAACCCTCCATAAATTCAATTAAACCTTGGATAAAATTTCATTGAGTCCATAAACGTCTGATTTTGGACTTTTCTTCCTTAACTTGAATTTTATTTGTCAATAGGGCTCTCATCAGTAAAAAATATACTGTTAAATTTCAACATTTTGCATTTTTTAACCTTCTCAACGAATTTTATCATTTTTTCAGCATTCCAATCCTTTTCTCGCACCTATTATTTTTTGGATTTCTTTCGAATATTTTTTTATATATTTTTTTGTATTTTCTCATTTTAAAATTTTTTTTGTGGGAACCCAAAAATGGGTAACAACAATTATTGTTATTGTTATTATTATTTATAATTTATATAGTTAACCTCTCTGTGGTTCGACCCCGGTTTTGCTGTGTTATTTATTACTTCGACACTCATACACTTAGGATAAGACATCAATATTTTGATCGTGTCATTTACAAGTTCATTTCTTCAAACTTATTCAATTTCTTTCTTAACTACTACTTATATTCACTATTTCTATACTATTCTACCTCAATTCCATCATGTTTACTAGTTTTCTCAAAATCTCTAAATTCTCATAAGAACTCTAATTTAAAAAGTCAAGAATATAAGAAATTAAATCAAATTTAATTGTTATTGTTTGATAACTTACTCAAATAAACTCAAAAACACTTCACTCAAGTAAGAATCTTAATTTTTCATGCTTACAAATCTAAGTTCTCCCAACTTCTCTTCTCCTCCTAGTGTGGCCAGCCCTCCTCTCCTTTCTTATATCTTCTTTCATTTGATTCTTCCTTAATATATTGCTACAAGTCTTTCAATCTTACAAGTTTCAAAGCTCTCTCTCACTTTTTCTTGTTTTTCTCTTGATTTCTAACGTTCTTCTCTTGTTTTTTTCTTTTCACATTTTATTTCTACCCAATCAGCAGCTTATAACAGAAAAGGAGAGCTGATTTGTTTTATTTTTAATGTCAAATAACCATTTTACCCTTAATGAGTTTTTTTGCTTCTATTTGACAGTCATTATTTTTTTGCTAACACTAACGAGTTACGTTAATTGTAAAATTTTAAACAGATTTTATTCAATGTATTTTAAGGTTGCTCATAAAATTTCAGCTCAATCTGATGGTCGAATTGAAAATTATGTCCAATAATGTAAAACTAGTCAAATTGTGATTTTTCGTCAAATTTTTGAATTTCTCTAAAAATTCTAAAATTTTAACCCAAGCTAAAGCATCATATTATAAGACCCCATGCAAATTTTCTGAATTTTCTTATAACCCGATCGAGAGTTATGAATTGTTTTTTGTTTTACATGAAACTAGTCAATTTATGATTTTTCGCCTAGAGGTTTTACAGATTGCTGCAACTCTCATCTTGATTTATTAGAGAAGAATAAACTAAGTGAAAATTGACAAGCTTTTGAACGTTTGCTTAGAATAAATACATAGATTTTATTCCTAAGACCACTTCCGAGTGAACGAAAATTGCTTTCAATATTATATTCACTTGATGGTAAGAAATTGATTAGAGAGCTTTTTCTAATTAATATACTTGTAATCTCATCGATTTTCCTCAGTTTTAAGGGATATCGAATTTATTTGCTTCATGTGAAGGAATATTTATTTTACTTTGATGATCAACAGATTTATAGGAATGGATGTGTGGACCCTTGAAATGATTTAACGACATCAATTTATTATTTTTAGAATTATTGTTTCCTTAATTTTTCATTGAAATCGCCCATTCTTTCTCATTCAGTATACTGTAAAAAGATTAAACGAAATTTCCCTTGAGTTTGACCTAGTTTTCACGATCATACTATAAATTTATTTTTTTTTAAAATTATATTTTGGTGGTTTTGACAACCAACCATCTAAAAACTACTATAGATAGGGTTTGTCCTAAAAAAATCTATAAGATAAACAAGGGCTTTTGAAAAGTATCATTTATTTAAGCCACTAATATCAGCACATTTGGAAGAATACCACAACAAATATTATAAAAAGAAATAAAGTTCTTCTCACAACAATCAAGAAGGCGAGGGGGCAAGTTTGTCTCAAACCCTTTCAGACAACTATTTTTTTTTTAGATCTTTCTTCACTGTTTTTTTTTTCCACTGGTGTTGAGTTGAGAGGCAGGTTCCTTTATTGAGAGGTTTCTTGCTCGCTTGAAAAAGAGGTTGAATGGTTCTTTGTGTTCTGTCTATTGTGTGTTTCATGGAGAGAAAAGGTTGAAGTCTGTCATAACCCAAATTTTGACCATTTTTTATTTTAATTAATATTATTATTTTATTTACTGAAAAAAATAAAATAAAAAAAATGATGAAAAAATAATAATAATAATGATGGAAAAACAAGTAAAATGAAATAAATGAAGAATAAATTAAAATTCGGGTTAAGGGCAAAATGATTGAAAGTTTTGGGGTTTAATTAAACTTTGAAATTAATCTAATTAAGCTTGAAATTAATTTAATTAATCCAATTAAGGGTTTAATTGGAGGATTGACAAATTTTTAGACTTAATTAAGCTTGAAATTAATTTAATTTATCCAATCAAGGGTTTAATTGGAGAATTGATAAGTTTTGAGACTTAATTAAGCTTGAAATTAATTTAATTAATCCAATCAGGGGCTTAATTGGAGAATTGATAAGTTTTAGACTTAATTAGACTTTGGATTTAATTAAATTAATTAAATCAGGGACTTAATTGAAGAAATATTAAAGTTTGGGGTCAAAATTACAAAATTAAAATCCAAGGATCACATTGAAAATGGCGCGCAAATGCAGGGGGCCAATTACAGTTTGAACTAGGGGCTTAATTACAAAACGTTTAAAACTTCAAGGGCCAAAACGCAAATAATCGTTAAACTTCAAAACGACGCCGTCTGTGGATACACTGTTCGTCTTCTTCAACGGACGCCCGCCTATCTTGCCATTACACCTGCAATCAATGGTTGGAAGAAACGGATTGTTCTCTGGCTATAAAAGCCAGAGAACGAAAGG
Organism: Populus deltoides; assembly: GCA_015852605.2. Lineage (NCBI taxonomy): Eukaryota > Viridiplantae > Streptophyta > Magnoliopsida > Malpighiales > Salicaceae > Populus > Populus deltoides. The sequence continues at coordinate 29,762,005 of CM027570.2, read as the reverse complement.
AAAGGGGAGGAGGAATCACAAGGAGGAGAAAAAGCGACAAACGAGAGAAAAAGAAAAACTGGGGGACGGGAGGAGAAAAACAAGAGCAGAACTGGAAAAAAACAGAACCAGGGAAGAGCAAAATTTGTGCCCCTGTTTCTTCTAAAAGAAACAGGGGCGCTCGGCGCCGTTCCCTGGTAAGCCAAAGAAGGCCATAGAGAAGGAAACAAGTAACTTAGGGGGCACCACCTTACTTCATATATCATCGTCTTCGTCTGTCTCTCCGCAAACAATAAACGAACAGAAACATACCGGAGGGAGCACAGAAGATCGATAAATACTAGAAGCACGGGGACAAACCATTCACAAAGTAACAAGAACGAAGAAGAAAGAAGGAGAAAAGCGTTCAGCAGGCCATTCTTCCTTACGTTTTCGTTCTCAAAATTACCAGAGACAAGAAACCAAGACCAGGAGAGAAAGCAAAGGAGGACAGAAGGGGAGAACGAGGCGTTGCCTAACCGATGCACCAATCACCCACAGACTTTGTCTTCGTCATCAAGCACCGCACTGGTAAGTTCATCCTTTCCCATTCTGCAATTTAATTCATTAGACATGGTAGCTTTGAATTATAATTAACCCCTTTACAAAGATCGCACGCGTCATGCGTCTTTGTTTATTTTAATCGGTAGGGCCACTAGCTTGGGCGCTGGTCGGATTGGGCTGGTCTAGCCCAGCCCATGTGGGGTGAGTTGGGCCCAGCCCAAAAAAATAATAATAATAAAATAAAAAATAAAAAAAAAATAGAAAAGTAAAAAAGATAGAAAAAAATATGCATGCATAAATAAAAATAACATAAATTTATTTGTTTATTCACTGACGCCAGAGTCAGGAATAAAAATACCGGTTTAAATTTATATTATTTTTATTCATTGTATTTTATTTAGCTAGAAAAATAAAAAATATGTGCATGCGTAAAAAATAATTTTTTTTTATGTGAATATTCATTGGCGCTAGAGTCAAGAATATTATAAGTAAATTATCACAGTATAAACTAATAAACATTTAAAAATTTAAAACGAAACTAGCAATGCAGCCTGCCTCAGGCAGGACGTTTAAGGGGTGATAATATCTTCCCTTTTACGTAACCAGTCCCGAACCATAGAATCTCTGTTGACCAGTTAGGGTTCCTAGTGACCATAATACTAGGTGGCGACTCCTTAAACAAGACATTTTCCCCTAAAAGAACATGGTGCCAGAAACCAGTTCTTTTTCCACAAGATGAGAATTATTTTGCGGGCCGCCGAGATGTCGGGTGCGACAAGATGGCGACTCCACTAGGGACTAATGGACTAAGCTTTGCCTTTTGTTTGTCAATTGCTATAATGTTTGTTATGTTGTGTTTATTTGTTTATTTTTCTTGCATTTACTGCTTTAGCATGCATCCATGTTTATATTGTCATGCATCACGTTAAAAGCACACACCTTAAAATCTAGGATAAGTGGGGGAGTAACGGTACCCCAATGGCTTTAGCTTGGGTAAGACTCGTGAAACCATCCAACTCTCGCTTGATTGTTTACTTGGAAGTGGTTGATATGCCAAACTGATATTACTCAGGGCCTCTATCTTCACACTACTTGTAAGCCTCATATCGACCTTTCATGGACGATCACTGAGCATGCGAGAGACCCTTTAAAACTAGATAATGACCAACCCTTTGATGCACTCAACAATTAGGATCTTCCTCTTAGGTTGTCATCCCGTGAAGGGCGAGTCCGCATTTCATATGCATTTTTTTAATTAATTGCTTAAGCATTTTTGCATAATTGCATGATTTACATTTAGCAGTGATTAGTACTTAAAAGTGCATTTTTATCAAGGTTTTATATCATCATTTTGCACTTGAAGTATCAATAACTCCTTAACTAAAGCATGTTTTATAATAACGTATCTAATATATTAAGATACCTTTAATTTATGGTAAATGTTCATCTTAAATGCAGGCCTATCACATAAATGAAAGAATTGATTGATGAGTTGAAGTACTTAAATTGAAAGGACAAAGAGATGGCCAAACTTAGAAAAGAGATGCTGGTGCAGTCCAAATTGGAACACTGTTCGGTAATCGGGTCATATCTGGAGCTGTAGATCTTGGATTTAGGTCCATTTTATATGGATGGAAAGATAAGACATAGGCCTACAACTTTCATGTGAAGCCCAAGATTTAAAAAGGCCGTTTTCAAGTCCAAATTGCAGCAACAATAAAGAAGTCCGAATCTGTCCTGCAGCCCAGACACTGTTTAGTGTTCAGCCCATATCTCGAGTTCTAGGAGTCCAAATGATCTCAAATTTTTACCCTGGATAGATGAGACAATTCTCTAGAACTTTCATGATTGAAGTTTGTTCAAATTATGACGTCATCAATGACGTTTTTGGCAGACAAGAAGATAAGGATTGTCACCAAGTCAAGATGTGGCCACCCACTCATCAATTAGTCAACAAATCAATAGTTCCGAATTTTGGCCTATAAAAGGAGGCATTTGCCATGTATTTAGGCATCTTGGTGTTCAGATCAAGATCATGCTCTTGCTCTTTCTTTATGTTTTGTAATGCTTAAGTTTTGCTTATATTAATTTCTTGCTTATGCTTTTCATTTCCTTCCCTTGTTTATTTATGTTTCTCTCTTTCATTATGTGTTGCTAAGTTAATTATGTCAAGGTGAAAAGGGTACACGAATGGTGTAAGAATAAGTATAATATAAACTTAACATGGACCTTAATGTTGGATACTAACATGCTTTATATTTGTTATCTTGTTCACTTTTAATACTTTGCTTGTGAAATGGTTAATCTAGATTTATGTTGTATAACACTTGGTACAACAAATACTTGGCACTTTCATAGCCCATACTGTATGGTATAACCGACACCTGAGCTATGAAAGGAACTTGATTTGTTGTTAACATAAGTTATAATCATGAATGCCTGACAACATTTACAAGTATTAGCATGATTCGAATAAGATAACTAATGTAATCATGTTAACAATTTATAATCCGATTGGAACCTCCTTTGTGTGTGGTTTCCAGTTGATTAGTAAGAGTTTATACTATACTTGTTTGACGTACCATTAGTGGATCCTCTAACCTTGACATTTGTTGTTATCATTTTTTAATCCTTACGTTAATCTTGCAACTCAAAGTTCTCATCAACTTCTTCTTCTTCTTCTTTATTATTATTATTATTGTTACTACTATTATTGTTGTTGTTATTGTGTTGTTGTTAACTATAATTTATACAATAAACCTCCCTGTGGTTCGACCCCGGTCTTGCCGGGTTATTTATTACTTCGACACTCCTGCACTTGGGAGAAGACATCAATCTTTTGGTCGTGTCAAGTTTTTGGCGCCGTTGCCGGGGAGGTAAATTCTTGTACAAATTATAGTATTTATTTTATTTTCTCTTTTCTCTTTTCTCTTTTCTTGTATCTAACTTTGTTTCTTTTGTTTTGTTTCTTTTTCTATTGTTTTTCTTTTCTTTCTTTTATTCTCTTCCTGCACGTGCATGAGAGTGTGGTCACGTACATTAAGTGGTAGACTTTGTAGGGTATCCTCATCATTTTCAGAAAATATGGCCGAAGAAGATAACCAATCGCTTCATAATGAGAATAATGAGAATATTCGGGTTAGAACACTTAGAGACCACATGAATCCCACAAGAACAAGTGCACCCTAATGCATAGTTTTTCCCCCTGATGCATCTCATTTTAATTTTAAGCCAGGCATTATTCAACTTTTACCTTCTTTTCATGGTTTAGATTTAGAAAATCCATACTTGCATTTAAGGGAATTTGAGGAGGTCCAGAACACCTATAATGACTCAAATTGTAGCATGAACACCATTAGGTTAAAGCTTTTTCCTTTTTCATTAAAAGATAAAGCTAAAACATGGCTACAAAAATTTGAGACCTGGATCCATTCGTGCGTGGGATGATATGCAACAACAATTTTTAAAGAAGTTTTTTCCATCCCACAGAACAAACTCTTTCAAAAGACAAATCATCACTTTCACTCAAAAACCAGGAGAAACATTTTACCAATGTTGGGATAGATATCGAGACTTGCTTAATACTTGCCCCCATCATGGTTTTGAAACATGGAGATTGGTGTCACATTTTTATGAAGGGTTAACTCCTAGAGATAGGCAAATGGTTGAATTGATGTGCAATGGAACTTTTGAGGATAAAGACCCTAATGAAGCCATGGAATACCTAGACTTGCTAGCTGAAAATGCGTAAAATTGGGACACTACAGGAACTTATGAGGCACCAAGTAAAACCCAACCTCATACATCTAGTGGAGGTATGTACAACCTTAGGGAAGATCATGACCTCCAAGCCAAGTTTGCATCTTTAGCTAAAAAAGTCGAGGCATTAGAATTAAAAAAAGAGTGGTCAACTAAAATCTGTTCAAGACATTGTGTGTCAAATCTGTGAAACCAATGAACATTCAACCCATGACTGTCCAACTTTGCCCTCTTTTAGGGAATGTCTCCATGAACAAGCCCATGCATTAAACAGTTTCCAAAGGCCCAATCATAACCCATACTCGCAAACATACAACCCTGGTTGGAGAAATCACCCAAATTTCAATTGGAAGAGTGATAACAATAATGCACAAACTTCACAACCACCGTTTCAAGCACACCATAACTTCCAAAATTCTCATGGATATGCACCTCCTTATGCTCCACCTCCTAGAAGAAATCTTGAGGAAACATTGCATGCATTCATGGAAAAGCAAGAGACAATTAACACTCAACTTGCTCAAAGCATGACAGATCTTAAAGATACTCTTGCAAAGTTCACAACTGCTCTCGGTTTCGGGAGAAAGGTAAGTTTCCATCTCAACCACAAGGAAAATCCAAAGGGGCAATACAATGCGAATGCAAGTAGTTCGGGAAGCCAGCACATGGATCAAGCCAAATCAGTCATCACTCTTCGCAGTGGTAAGGTTATTGAAAAACCCATTCTTGAACCTTGTGAGAATGATGATGAGTCAATCTCTAAGGGTAAGGAAGGGGTTGAATCTGATCATTGCAAAGAAAAGACTGATTCTCCGCCAAAGATTTCCATTTCCTCATGCCATGACCAAACAAAGGAAAGTCAATCACAACTCGAAATCCTTGAAACTTTCAAACAGGTAAGGATCAATATACCTTTGTTGGATGCTATAAAACAGGTTCCTTCTTATGCTAAATTTTTGAAAGATCTGTGCACTGTGAAGAGAAAACTGAATGTGAAAAAGCAAGCCTTTTTAGCCGAACAAGTAAGTGCCATTCTTAAGAACAATAATGCTTTGAAATATAAAGACCCCGGTTTGTCCTACAATTTCATGCTTTATTGGAGAACATAAAATTGAAAGAGCCTTACTTGATCTTGGAGCTAGTGTGAATTTACTTCCATATTCAGTTTTTCAAAGTCTCAATCTAGGTGAGTTAAAACCAACTTCGGGAAACTCCTTTTACTTGCCGATAGATCCGTAAAAAGTGCCTAGAGGAATAATTGAAGATGTGTTAGTACAAGTCGATAAATTCATTTACCCTGTGGATTTTATTGTCTTGGATACACAACCTGTTGAAGCATGTAATTCATTTCCTGTTATTTTAGGACGTCCGTTTCTTGCAACTTCTAATGCGTTGATTAATTGTAGGAATGGACTGATGAAGCTATCTTTTGGAAACATGACATTGGAGATGAATATTTTCAACATTTGCAAGCAACCTGAGATGATAATGATTTACAAGAAGTAGATTCTATCGAAGAATTAGTTTATGATCAACTTGAATCTACTTTGAGTAAAATTGAATCGGATGAATCTGAAGATTTGCAAATGATTTATTCTCAGGAAGAAATCACGGATGAAAAAGACACCGAAAATGTTGATGCGGATCTTTTGTCAAAAGTGACAACAGATTCGACATCCGACATCACACCAATCGATGATTACTTTCCTGATGAATCCTTACTTTCTCTTAGTTCAATGCCTCGGTTTGCTAAAAATATCAATTTCCTTGCCTCAGGTGATTTGCCAAATCATTGGAGTACCGAAGACAAAGGTAAGTTTTTGAACGAAGTAAAGAAATTTTATTGGGATGACCCTTACTTATTCGAATATTGTCCTGATCAAATATTTCGAAGATGCATTCCTGACAATGAGGTAAGTAATGTCATTAAACTTTGTCATTCTGAAGCATGTGGGAGTCATTTCTCGTCAAAAAAGACAGCTGCGAAAATTTTACAAAATGGATTTTATTGGCCCACCATGTTCAAGGACACCCATGCATTCTGCAAAACTTGTGAAAATTGTCAAAAAGTTGATACTGGTCAAAAAGTTTTGCTTTATAATTCTCGACTCCATTTATGTCCTGGAAAGCTAAGATCAAGATGGAGCGATGCAATTATTGAGAAACATGTGTATCCTTATGGGGCCTTTGATATTGAGAATCCAAAGAATGACAATGTTCCTAATGGAAATGGACATCGTTTGAAAGCTTATTCTGATAATTTTCCTAGTGAAAATGAATCCATTGGTTTGAATGATCCTATAGATAAAGGTTGAGTATTTTGTTTTTCTCACATTTTTTTGTGTTTCTTTTTGGTGTGAATTTTGTTTTGTTAGTCTCTTTCACCCCGGTCAAATGGCGGATAACGGTACTCCGTGACTTCAGTCGGTTCTTTCAGTTTCCCATAATAACTGATATTTGTAAACATTGTGCAATTCTTGGCTCTTTCTCTCTTCTTTGAATCTCTTCTCTAATTCTCATTTGAAAATGGACACCACTCTTGAAAAATTGAAAAAGTACTTTCCCGCTTTGCCTCAGAATGCGATTACAAAAATTTACCGTGCTAGGTGTGCAAGATTGAGGTTGTTAATGAATCATGGAATTCCGAAGATATTCGTTGGTCGATTGAAGCAAAGGTCCGATTATCGGTGAGTCCTCTAATTCTTTCATTTCACACATGCCCGAAAGGTAAAAGCACTTTTGCAAAGAAACGTCGTGCAAAACGATCGAAAAGTCCCGCCTGATGTGCCAGATGGACTTGTAATGCAACATGTCGTTCTTTAGGAATGGTATCTATAAACCGTGAAGACAAAATACAATTCATTAAGGATGGCCTGAGTAAGGGGTCTTTAGATAATCTTCTATTGACCCTTGAGACGCATCCTAGTGGAGATGTGCATCGTGCAATTCATGATTTATGGCCCCATTTCCATAAAGAACATGATCGACTTAGTCTTGGGAATCTGACTAAAAAAGACCCTGTTTGCCAGTTTTTAAGAAAACTGGATGGGAAGCCTATCCCCGACCCATAGAGGGCGTTTAAGCCGTTCTTGGACGTAAAACCAAGGGAAGATGTGAGCCACAATCACAACTACCTGTACATACACATGCTTTTCAAAATAAATAAATAAATAAATACATAAAGAGAGAGAGAGTGTATGAGACTCCAGCTGGCCTATATCTAGGTGATATGATTGCATTTTCAAATCCTCATCTATAAAATCTTCTCTTCCTTCCCCTCATTTCTACTCAACCCTTACATTAGACAGATATAGAAGTGTGTAGAAATGGCAGGGCTCTCGAGTTATCACATAAAAAATATTTGTGTTTTCGGTGGATCCAAATCTGGGAAGGAAATAGCTTTTTTTGGAAGCAAAGAAATCATCTTGGTCAGGTACTAGCTGAGAAAAAGATTCATTTAGTGTATGGGGGAGGCAACCTTGGGTTAATGGGGGGTGTGGCAATAGCTGCATTTTTAGGAGGTAGTCAAGTTTTGGGGGTCGTCCCCGAAGCTTTAACAAAAGGGGACATCATTGGAAGAACAATTGGAGAGGAACTACAGGTCTCCACAATGTTTGATCGAATGAATACAATGTTTAACCATGCTTGATGCCTTCATTGCCTTACCAGGTGGTTTGGGCACATTGGAAGAGATCTTTCATATTTCCTCTTGGGCCCAACTTCACATTCACCATAAACCTATAGGTTTGCTCAATGTTAATGGTTTTTATGATAATTTATTGTCTTTTCTTGATCAAGTCGTGGAACAGGAATTTCTAACATCTTCGACACGACAAATCATAATCTCTGCAGCTCTTGTTGAGCAATTGATCGACAAACTACAATCTTTCTCCCCGTAATTGATCCTTCCATGAGTCGCATCAATTGGTTAACTACGAAAGCCGTAAAAGCTTAGATTGGATTTGAGCCTTCGTTTGTGAATCCTTGTGTTTTTTTAGTTTTATTATTAGCATATTATTTTGTTTTGTTATTTCTTATATTTGTTTAAGTGTGTTTCGGGTTTGTCGGTGTTCGTTGTTTGGTGATGTCTTCTATACTCTATCTTTCTACCTTAGGACATTGAGGACAATGTCTCGTTTTGGTTGGGGGAGAGGGTAGTAGTTGACATTAAAAAAAAAAAAAAAAAAAAAAAAAAAACTAACCAACTAACTGTTTTTGTTTTTAAAGCCATTTGACAAAAACTATTATTAAGATGGCGAGTAAGGAGTAATTTTATTGACTCTTGAGACGCATCTTAGTAAACATTTTCTAATGGTCATTTGCAATATTCATAACAAGGCCTATTAGAATACTTCTTGAAATATTCAGGTTTACAAACTCTCGCATTCTTATCTCATGATTCGCTCATATACTCATTTAACAAGTATTCTTAAACCTTCATTTTCACACACACACTTTAACATATGATTGTGGGTTGCACATTGGATTATTACATTATTTATGTTCTTTTGTTAAAGGTAACAACTAAGGGATAGGGATAGTCTATAATTTGCAAAAAAAAAAAAAAAAAAAAAAAAAAAAAAAAAAAAAAAATGATGATAATAAAAACGAAGATAAGTTTGATTTCGTAGCCTCCCTAACCTAAGCAATTAAGCCCGAAGGGGTGTTTTAACACCTAATACCCTAAAGTCAACTGACTTGGGAGCTATTGGCCCAAAGCTTGTTACATGGGTTAAGGAGAAAAGCTTAAGGGAATCAAACATTGCACTATCTTCGTGTCGATTATCTAGAACCCGAGTTACTAAGCTCGTAGGGGTGTCTCAACACCTAATGCCCTAAGACCAACTGGTCTGGGAGTCATTAGCCGAAAGCTCGTTACATGGGTTAAAGATGCATTGTGTTTTAAGTATATGTATATATATTGAAAAAGAAAAAAAAAAGAAAAAAAAAAAGATAATAATCCCAACCCAAGGAAGTTAACCTTAAACATTAGAACAAAATATTGTTTTCTTCCAATCAAAGCCCCATCATCTATGTTTTCATACATTGAGCACATAAAAATGAAGGTTTATTAATATTTTGTTTAAGAGGTATTGAGCAGATATATAAATTTAATGAGAGTTTGTTTATCTGGATAGATTAATGGAAGTTGAATGATGAATGCCTTGCTTTGTGGACTTTGCAAGCAGGTTGAAATATAGGTTCCCCATTGAAACCCCTCTATAACACTCGTTCGAGAAAAAGACAAATGGAAAACGAAGAAAAAGCCCAGTTGGAAACCCAACATCAAAAAGAGGTGGACAATCTTAAAGAAGAAGTTGCAAGGCTTACTAGTCTACTCGAGCAGGCCTTGAGAGATAAATCCGGAAAAGCAACACTTATAGCTCAGCATGAACCTATGTTCGTAAATCCCTTCAATCCACAGAATATGGGGGCAAATGGTTTGTCATCTGATGTTCAACAAGCCATGCATTCTCAACCAACATACCCCATGAGAATGCCGTTTACCTTTGATTCTACCGAGAAAAAATCTCAAAAGGGCAAGATGGTGAAAGAAGAGGGTTTGGAAAAATGGACTGCCTTAGAAGAGAGGATAAGGGCAGTTGAGGGAATTCGCCTATATGATCATATAAAGGCTGTTGAGATGTGTTTGGTGCCCAACATTGTCATTCCTAAAAAGTTTAGAGTGCCAGAATTTGTCAAATATACGGGAACTCAATGCCCTATAACCCATCTTAAAGCATACTGTAACAAAATGGCTGAGGTGGTTGAAGATGAGAAATTGCTGATTCATTTCTTTCAAGACAGCTTAAGTGGCACTGCCCTCACTTGGTATATGCGGTTGGACAATACCAAGGTTAAAAAATGGAAGGATTTAGTTGATGCCTTCATGAGGCAATATAAGTTCAACATAGATGTGGGCCCTGATCGGTTAAGCTTGCAATCTATGAAGAAGGACAACAAGGAGTCCATAAGAGAATACACTCAAAGGTGGCGTGAGGCTGCCGCACAGGTTAACCCTTCTTTGTTGGAGAAGGAGATGATCAACTTATTTGTCAACACTTTTAAGACCCCGTACTTTGAATACCTGGTTAGAAGCTCTGCACAACATTTTACTGACTTAGTTGTTATAGCTGAGAGGATTGAACAAGCCATTGGGTTAGGTAAAATTGTTGATCCAACTAAAAAGAACGGTTTCACTGAAAAAGGAAAGGACATTGAAGGTGGTTGTCAAGGCACTTATCATTCCTATAACTGATTTTTTCATACCGACTCCTAGAAATCAAATATCTTGAAGAAAAAGCTACGGTGATGTTAGGCCAAGAATGATCTGCATATGGCTTCAACTAACTGCTGAAAAGATACCCTTTGTCAAGAAGAATGAGTGATTGAAAGATTCTAGAAATTCCAATCAATGATCACTAAATGTTTAGCCCCTTTATGTGTTATCATGCCAGTATTCATGTTGGCATAAAATCTTTGTTATTGAACTTATTTTCCTAAGCTTCAATAAAATAATGAGTTTGTCATTCAATCGTGATTCACGACCAAGCATTATTCATCTGATTAAGAGAATTTTCTTATAAAAACTCAAGAATACACTTTTGAAGCCTCGCGTGATCTCATAGACGCAATTCATCTCTTGTACCAAAATCTATTTCCCTATTGGAGTTTTGAAAATTTGATCTGGTATTTTGATTTCAAAATAATTTGATGTTCATTCAAAAATGATATTTTTCACATTTCTACTTGTAGAATGACAAGTGAATCAAGCAGCTCCATCATTGAGGTGATTAAATTATAAACAAAAAAAAATGTGAAAAAGAAAAGAAAAGAAAAAAAGAAATGAATAAACACCCTTACCCCACGACTCTTGAATCATGTGTTTTTAAATGTATGAATAATGGTATGTAGTGAACTCGTTGCTCATGACCCATGAAACACATCTTTGCAAAGATCAAACCATCACACTTGACGAGGTCAAAGTTTATTGATCATAGTTGCTTGCGCTTGAAATGAGGAAAGGCCATCTTTGTTATTCCTTTCACTTTCTGAAATAAGTACATCCTTTGCGATTCCTTTTTGAGCCTGAATAATTTTTCTTTCATGAAAACAAATCCTGATTAGGATCACACCCCACACGTGGGTTCGAGAGAAAATGTCAATGAGAAATGAGAAAAAGCCGTGAGAAAGCCAAAAAGGCATAAAGAGCCCAAGAAACTCAAATGCTACGGGGCATACCCAAATCACAAGAAAAAATGATAACCAAGATAAAGTGAATATGCTCTAGCAAAGCTATATATATATATAAAAAAAAGAGGGCAAATCAAAGAAGAGCGGCAAAATAAAATATGAATGACATCAAGAGTCAAACTATTGATAGTGATCCTCAGTCTTTGAAACCCTGAAACACTCTTCGAGCCTTATGAATCTTTTTCTTTCATAGCCAAAAACCACAACCTACGTTACGTGCCTGTAGAAGTCCTTTCTAATCAAGCAAGCAAGCAACCTAGAACAATAAACAATGCTCTCAAAATGCAAAGAATACTTTTCATAAGATTCATGACATCAAGAATAAACTACTCATTATTATTCATGCTGATAAAAATGAATGTTCAAAAAGAGACAAGTTTTTCTCATACAAAACCTCGAGCTTTTTCTCGAGCCTTTCACTTTGAAACAAAAGGTCATCTCATGATGTATTTTCATTGAAGACCTCATTGCCAAACACAAGAGCAAATAATCTCTTTACCAAGAAAGAAAATAACCAAGGAGTTGCAAGATTTCAAAAGCAAATTGTTTTAGACTCACATCGAATTAATTTTTGTTTTCAAAATGCGAGATCAAGATTTCAAGATTCATTCTAAAACCATTTTCCTTCACCAAACTGAAAATGAGAGAACTGAGTGATTGACCTCTTAAAACTGTTATTTGTCTAAGTTGCTAACAGAGCACACTGGGGAGCAATGACCAATACAAGGGGGCAACACTGTGTTTTGAAGGAAAAATTCTAGAAAATGAGATGGTAATTTCCTTCAACCAGATAAGGGGGCATTTTGGTTTACGAAAGACAATTTGATCCTTTCAGCAAGTGACACCGAATGTTTTTACTAGTGAGACGAGGAGTAATGAGTGGTACTCTCAAATTGTTTGACGAGTCAGAAAATCTTTAGCAAGCAAGTGGGTCATGATGGGCACCAAAAAGCCTAAGTTGTGCAAACAAATCTGGAAATAGACTTACATGGGCCAACTCGAGTGGGCTAGAAGCCAAGCGACAAAGATGACCCAAATCAAAGATAGTAAGTCCTTATCAGTCAAGCAACAAGAAGACTAAGAAGAAATGGGGGCCTATATTTCAAAACAGGTAAAGATGCATGCATATCATCTTTGAGACATTAAACAATGAGTTGTGCAAATTTCATTACAGAAAATTTCAACGGAATCCATCAAGTGGAAGGCCAACTTGAAATGGCCAGTATTGAAATTGCTTTTGAAAAATTTTCACTTTTGAGAATTTTTCAACCTAGGCAGGCCGCCCACAAGAATTAGGCCCTCTGAAAAATCTCTATGTTTTTCCATCACCTTAAAATGCGCCTTCGAGCCTTTGATCATCATTTTTAGGGCGCTTTCAAGTCTTTATCTTCTTTCAAGTGCGCCTTCGAGCCCTTGACCATCCAAGGTATTGCGTTTCTTAGCCCTACCTCCCTTCTCGAGAACACCTTCGAGCCTTACCTCCCTTCAAATGCACCCTCGAGCCTTTGATCATCATTTTTAGGGCGCCTTTGAGCCTTCGCTTTCCTCGTGGAGTGCCTTTGAGCACTTGCTTTTCTCTTCGAGAGCGCCTTTGAGCCTTCGCTTTCCTCGTGGAGTGCCTTTGAGCACTTGCTTTTCTCTTCGAGAGCGCCTTTGAGCCCTCGCTTCCCTCCTCGAGTACCTTTGAGCACTCGCTTTCCTCTTCGAGTGCCTTTGAGCACTTGCTTTCCTCTTCGAGTGCCTTTGAGCACTTGCTTTTCTCTTCGAGCGCGCCTTTGAGCCCTCGCTTTTCCCCTCGAGTACCTTTGAGCACTCACTTTTCTCTTCGAGCGCGCCTTTAAGCCCTCGCTTTCCTCTTCGAGTGCTTTTGAGCACTTGCTTTTCTCTTGGAGTGCGCCTTTGAGCCCTCGCTTTTCTCTTCAAGGGCGTCTTTGAGCCCTCGCTTCCTCCCTTCGAGCGCACCTTTGAGCCCTCGCTTCCCTTCGAGCGCGCCTTTGAGCCATCGCTTTCTCCTTTCGAGCGCGCCTTTGAGCTCTCGCTTCCCTTCAAGCGCGCCTTTGAGCCCTCGCTTTCCTCTTCAAGCGCCTTTGAGCACTTGCTTTTCTCTTCGAGCGCGCCTTTGAGCCCTCGCTTTCCTCTTCGAGCGCGCCTTTGAGCCCTCGCTTTATCCCTTCGAGCGCGCCTTTGAGCCCTCGCTTTCTTCCTCGAGAGCCTTTGAGCCCTCACATTCTTTCGAGCGCGCCTTCGAGCCCTCATTTTCGTTTCTTTTTTTACTTGGGTAGGTCACCCATCACAATGAGACCACTTCTAAAAAAAAACAAAAAACAAAAAAAAACAACAAAACAAAAAAACAAAACAAAAAAAAAGTGGGTCGTCTTCCAAATGACTTGTTTCTTGATTTCTACATCTAAAGGTCGTGTGTTAATCTATTACTTTCAAAGTTTTCAAGAAAAAAAAAACAAAACAAAAAAAAAACAAAAAAAAGTGGGTTGTCTTCCAAATGACTTGTTTCTTGATTTCTACATCTCTCTGTAAAGGTCGTGTGTCAATCTACTATTTTCAAAGTTTTCAAGACTAAAAAAAAAAAAGATGTTCTTTCTGTATCTACTTTTCTTTATAAATTTACTACACAAAGCTAAAAGAAAATAAAATTTTCCAATATCTTTGCATAGTAAATATTATAAAGAGGGGGCAACTGTCATAACCCAATTTTTGACCATTTTTTATTTTAATTAATATTATTATTTTATTTACTGAAAAAAATAAAATAAAAAAAAATGATGAAAAAATAATAATAATAATGATGGAAAAACAAGTAAAATGAAATAAATGAAGAATGAATTAAAATTCGGGTTAAGGGCAAAATGATTGAAAGTTTTGGGGTTTAATTAAACTTTGAAATTAATCTAATTAAGCTTGAAATTAATTTAATTAATCAAATTAAGGGTTTAATTGGAGGATTGACAAATTTTTAGACTTAATTAAGCTTGAAATTAATTTAATTTATCCAATCAAGGGTTTAATTGGAGAATTGATAAGTTTTGAGACTTAATTAAGCTTGGAATGAATTTAATTAATCCAATCAGGGGCTTAATTGGAGAATTGATAAGTTTTAGACTTAATTAGACTTTGGATTTAATTAAATTAATTAAATCAGGGACTTAATTGAAGAAATATTAAAGTTTGGGGTCAAAATTACAAAATTAAAATCCAAGGATCACATTGAAAATGGCGCGCAAATGCAGGGGGCCAATTACAGTTTGAACTAGGGGCTTAATTACAAAACGTTTAAAACTTCAAGGGCCAAAACGCAAATAATCGTTAAACTTCAAAACGCGCGCGTCCGTGGATACGCTTGTTCGTTTTCTCCAAGGGAGGCCCGCCGCTGCCATCGCTGCTGTCGCACGTCTGAAAATCCGCGCGGCATCGGCTGGCGATCTTTTCGTTGTCGTTTGGTTTGATTTGATTGATTGGTTCATTGGAGTCGCCACCTAGTAATTTATTGAAGGCTACTAGGAAACCGGATGTACTGGTCTTGTCAGAGATTCGCGGGTAAGGGACCGGTTGTGGTTAGGGAAGGTATTAGCACCCCTAACACACCCTACCCGAGGTAAGGCCGCGTGAATTTGATATGCTTAAAGAAGTTTTAATAATTGTTTTTTCATCGGATATTAGAAATATAACTTACGTATAAGTTAATAATTCTTGACCGTGATCCAATCAAAATATTAAATTCTTCTTTAATCTTTACAATTTTAATAAATAAAAAGAAACATCCATAAAACAAATACAAACACACACATACACTTTCACTATATTTTTTTCTTTTCTTTTCTTTTCTTTTGTTTTTGTTACATCCATACTACAAATAATAAAAATTCAATACTAAAAATAAAATTACACAAACAATTTAAAATTACAAAACAGCCCCTAAAACATCCAAAGGCTTCTGGAATATGCAGGAACAGTGCACGGGAACAGTGGCGGCGCGTCTTCTCCACGCGCCACCGTCACTGGCGGCGCGTGGGTGCACGCGCCGCCGCAAGAACAACCCAGTAACAGGGGTGGTCTGGATCGACTTCTTCCCCTCTTCTTTTCCTCGCCGGCGGTGAAGATCACCGTCACCTACAACCAAAAGAAAACGCACAAGCAGTCGGTTTTAGTTATTTTTTAGATCTGTTTTCCTCTGCTTTCCATCCTTGTCTGCTTCACTTTCTTCTTTCTCAGGTATGTTCTTGGGGCTTCGCTGTCTTCTCCTCTGCTTCAGGTACTTGGGCGGCGGCTGGTGGAGATCTGGATCGGTCTGCGATGGCTGCGGGTTGTCGCTGCTGTTGAAGAAGGCGGCAGCTCGCAATGAGGAAGGGACGGCACTGTGGGCGTCTGCTTTGGAGAAGGGTCGCTTGGTGGCCGGTTTGTGGACGCCCGATGTTGAAGGGGAGCGTGAAGGCTCTCTGGTTTGGGAAAACCGATAGGTCGGCTGAGAAAAGGAAATGAAAGGGGAAGGCGATGGAGAGGGAAAAGGGAGGCTGATTTGTGAGGGCGAAAAGAGAACCGAGGGGTGGTACTGTCGGTGGATGTGGAGGTTCTGGTTCGGGTCTGTAGGGGATAGTCGGTGAAGGCCGGCGATGGGGCTGTTGGGGTCGGCTGTGAGAAGGAAAAAATGGTTTTGGGGGCTGTGAGAGGGACAAAATGGTTTTGGGGCTGTGAGAGGAGAAGGGGAGCTCTGGTTTCTGTAGGGGTGTGGCTGAGAGAAAAGGAAATGGCGTTGGGCAGCTGTGGAGAGGCAGGTTGGCTCTGGTTTCCAAAGGATGAGCGGCCAAAGGGGGGGAAGGGCCCCTTTCCAATGGCCGGGGGGGCCTTGGCTCTCTAGTTCTGGGAGAGCAAAAGCCAAGGACCCCGGGCGGGCTTGCCGGTGAGTGGGCAGAAAGAGTTAGGTTTTTAGGGTTTTTTGTGGTTTAGGGTTTTTGGTGGTGTTTTTTCTAATGTTTCAAAATTACTCTCCCTCCCTTTGTGTGTGTTGAAGACCAGTATTTATAGGCAAAAATGTTGCTAGGTTTTCAAACTTGGTCCCTCAACTTCTGTCTTTTTGTAAATTTTGATTTTTCTTATTTTTTTGTATTTTTTTTAAAACAAGCGACATCAACATCGACTCAATGAGGAAAATCAATGATTTTAAAAATAATGCGTTAAAAGTTGAACGCGTTCCAAACATCTTTGAAAATTTAAATTCTTTTAAGACGATGCTAAAAATTCTAAAATGATGCAAATATATTAAAAAAAGTATTTTTTTGGATTTTCGATGTTTTTCTCTATTTTTTGGATTTTTCTGAAAAAATATCAAAACATGAGTCAAAAATTGGGTAGCAACAGATGCCCCCTCTTTACAATGCTTACGAAGCAAAACTCCTCAATGTTTTGCATAGTAAGCTTTGTAAAGAAAAACTTGTCTTCTTGTCTTCCTAACTTGCTGAATATTCACTCATATAATGACCTTACTTCTTTTGTTGTTTCTTTCTCCTTTTCCTTCTCTTCTCTCTCTCTCTCTCTCTCTCTTTTCTCTTTTCTCTCTCTTTTTTTCGTTAACTTGAGATCCCATCTGGCGATCTCCTTTTCCAAAACCAAAGAATGTGTGTAGCTCGGTCAACCTGAAATCACATATGGAGATTCCCTTTAACCAAAGCCATATGAGATCCCATCTGGCGACCTCATTCAACTGGAACTAAAAAAATATGTGGAGCTCGGTCAACCTGAAATCCCATCTGGCGATTCCCTTTAACCAAAGCCACCTGAGATCCCATCTGGCGACCTCATTAAACTGGAACTAAAAAATATGTGTAGCTTGGTCAACCTGAAATCCCATCTGGCGATTTCCTTTAACCAAAGCTACATGAGATCCCATCTGGCGACCTCATTAAACTGGAACTAAAAAATATGGTAGCTCGATCAACCTGAAATCCCATCTGGCGATTCCCTTTAACCAAAGCTACATGAGATTCCATCTGGCAACCTCATTCAACTAGAACTAAAAAATGTGTGTAGCTCGGTCAACCTGAAATCCCATTTGGCGATTCCCTTTAACCAAAGCTACATGAGATCCCATCTGGCGACCTCATTAAAGTGGAACTAAAAAATGTGGTAGCTCGGTCAACCTGAAATCCCATCTGGCGATTCCCTTTAACCAAAGCTACATGAGATTCCATCTGGCAACCTCATTCAACTGGAACTAAAAAATGTGTGGTAGCTCGGTCAACCTGAAATCCCATCTGGCGATTCCCTTTAACCAAAGCTACATGAGATCCCATCTGGCGACCTCATTCAACTGGAACTTAAAACAAATATGTGTAGCTTGGTCAACCTGAAATCCCATTTGGCGATTCCCTTTAACCAAAGCTACATGAGATCCCATCTGGCGACCTCATTAAATCAAAACTAAAAAATGTGTGCAACAAATGGTCTCGTTGTAATGGGTGACCTACCCAGGTGGAAAGAATGTGAAAAACGGTCTCATTATGATGGGTGACCTACCCAAATGGAAAGAATGTGAGGTGCGGTCTCATTATAATGGGTGACCTACCCAGATGGAAGATAGAAAAAATATGGAGTGGTCTCATTGTTATGGGTGACCTACCCAGGTGGAAGATAGAAAAAATGTGAAGTGGTCTCATTGTTATGGGTGACCTACCCAGAAAAATGATGTTTTTTTTTTCAAAAAAATGGTCTCATTGTTACGGGTGACCTACCCAAAGACAGAATGTGACTTACTTGGCAAAAAAACTTGGTTGGAGCAGTCCTGACAGGACAAGGCTAACAAACTTGGCACCTTTTGGTTGCAGGTTGACTTGAAGACTCCTCTTGATGACGGGGTTAATCTCCTTGTTTCTTTGAGATTCTCCTACTGGCAGGGTTCATCTCATTCTCTTCTTGTTCCAGGATCTAAACCGATTCTTTGTCATCCTCAACTCAATGATTCTTTCTTTGTCCACAATCTTGCTGGACTTCATTGAGGATCTTTCTGTAACAAATCACAAGTATGTGCAATGCTTTGAGGTTAGATGACATGCATGCATCCTTACCTGATGTGAAATATAGGTCCCCCCCTTTGATGATCCACCGTCATAGGGTGCCTTTGTTTGCATTCCAAAGCTTTATTTGTTCTTTCGATGCATTAGCCCATTCATGTGATAGCCATCACTCAGATGTAAGTGTAGTGCCCATCCTAGGCTGTCCACGACAATTACTGCTCTCGTTGTTTATCAAGCTTGACTCTGCCCCCAAGTGTGGTGTTACTTGATTCATCATGAATGAGCTTAACTTATCATTCATCTTTCTGGATTATCTTGAGAATTGTTCTCTTATTGATTTTGTGCATCGTGCCAACACCTATCAAGATTGTCAATCAATCCTGAACTTGCCTCAAGTTGAAACAATATTCTTCAAGTATATATTATCACCAGTCTTCTTGGAAATTATCTAGTTGTCCAGACATGCATTTCATATCTTGCAGTACAAGGCTCATCGTTGTAAGCTCAATGTTCTTCTCCATGGATTTCTCTCATTTTATCGAATCAGATTGTGAAAAAAAATGCAAGGGACATCATCAATGATGTCGACGCGTGAGCGACGTCCGCGGCGATCGCCCACCCTCGAATGTGTGATGGGGGGATATATATCTGGTAAATATGGGGAGACAAGGAATTCTTTGTCTCTTAGCAGTGAAAAAAGGAATGGGAGTCGCCACCTAGTATTTTGGTCACTAGGAACCCTAACTGGTCTCAGAGATTGGGTACAGGGACTGGTTGCGTAAAGAGAAGGTATTAGCACCCCAAATACGCCCTACCTAAGGTAAGCTGCATTGTTTATTTGTCTAATAAAATTCAAGGTCTCGTTGTGTTTCCTAGTTGTTGGTCCGTCTATGGTTTAAGAAAAGTCCTCCTCAATAAGGGGGTCCTTATCTTATCGGGTAAAACAGTTGTTGGTCCGTCTATGGTTCAAGAAAAGTCCTCCTCAATAAGGGGGTCCTTATCTTATCGGGTAAAACAGTTGTTGGTCCGTCTATGGTTCAAGAAAAATCCTCCTCAATAAGGAGGTCCTTATCTTATCGGGTAAAACCTAACCATTCTAACGTCTATGTATGTTGGTCCGTCTATGGTTCAAGAAAAGTCCTCCTTAATAAGGAGGTCCTTATCTTATCGGGTAAAACCTAACTGTTCTAATGTCTATGTAAAACTATATTTTTAAATACCAGGAATACGTTTTATGTATAAATTAGTAATCCCAAAGACAAAAAAGATTTTTTAGAATTTTTGAAATATTGGCCTAGTTCTCATGGCTTGAATAAACGGTTATTAAAGCCAAAATGCATGTTAATACATATATTGTTTTGAAATTTTCTTTTGTTATATGAAAAAGATGATGTCATAATATTTATATATATATATATTGGAGAGACTAGGCCGTATTTTAAAACAAAACATTTTTTAAATATATATTTTTTGTACGTTTTGACGTAAATCGGGTATTTTAATACTGGGTTTGTATCCTTGCGGTATAAAAATACAACCAAATATTAATCCACTTTGATAAAACAAATGCAGAAAAATCAACAACATTTTTAGAGAATTTTTGAAAGCAAAAGAAATTTTTTATTTTGAAAATCTTTGATGTTTTGATGAAAACCGGGTATGTTAATACCGGATTTGTATCTTTACAAGATAAAAAATACCAACCGATATTAATCAAAATACAAGTAATAAAATTACAAGAAAATCACATATATTTTCTTATAATTTTTGTAAAATTTTTATAATTTTTTCATATATATATATATATAAATAATACAAAATATAATATATATATATATATATATAAAATATAATATTCAATGGTGGCAATGGCCCCTGACCAACCGACCGGGCCGGACTCACCCAAAATTGCTGGGCCGATTTCGGCCCAAAATGGGTTGGGCCGATCTCGGCCCAAAAAAACTAAACATTATCTTCTGGGCCCGACCCGCCCGGAAAAGATGTGGCTGGGCCAGATCCGCTGGCCCAAGGAAACGGGCGGGGAATTATTTTCCCCCACCCCTGCATGCGTAACGCTACTGCTCTGCATGCGGGGAAGGAAACGAAAAAAAATAAACGCAAGAATGAGGTGGGAAGAAAAGTTACCTGGCGCGGAGGAGGCTGTGCGTCGCTGGCGGTGCTGCGGCAAAGGCTGGTGGCGGTGTCGTAGCTCACGGACGGCGGCTCCAGTGGCGCCCGCACTGTTCCAACGTCCGTTTCCCTTTTCTTCCTATGTTTCGGTCTTCTTTTTCTTCCCTTCCCTCTCTTCTCTCAGTCTGTTTTTCTTTCCTCTGTTTTTTTTTATGTTTTTATCTCCTCTCGGTTTCTCTCTTCTTTCGGTTCTTCCTCTCTCTCTCCTCTGTTTTTTTTTCTCCTTCTTCCCTCCCCTCTGTTTTTCTTTTCTCCTTTTTCCCCCCTTCTCATCAGCGTTTTTTGAGGTTCCATTTATAGAGCCAAAGGTGTGGCCTTTTCGTTGTGGAGCATGGGGAGCAACCCGGCCGGTCGGCCATTGGGCGCGATCGCCAAGGCCCGGCCCCCCTCCTCGGTTTTCTGGCAGGTGCGTGGTGGGTGGTCGGCCATTGTGTCCGGTCGGTGGGCTCCAGGCGAGAGTGGCCGGCAAAAATTCAAAAAAAAGCAACCCTTTTTCCTTCTTCCCATTGCGTGATCGGGAAGAAGATGAACGATGTCGTTCAGAACGACACCGTTCTCCTCTTTCTTTTTTTTTCTTTTTTTTTGAATGTATGAAACGGCGTCGTTTTGGAGAAAACGCGCCGTTTCATTTAAATGTGGCGCCAAAACGCGCCAAATTTCAAATCAGCCCTCAATCATCTTTTTTTTCTTCAATTGCATCCCTGCCAATTTCGGTCTCCGCCCCTCTTGTTGGCGCGTTTTTCACTTTAGTCCTTGGCCTCTGATTTATGCAATTGAGCCCTTAATTGATCAAAAAGTTCTAATTTCTTCAATTAGGCCCCTGAATCAATTAATTCCAGCCCCTCCATTTACGCGCCTCTTCCAATTTGGTCCCTGGTTTCGAATTTTCTCAATTAAGTCCCCAATTGGCCCTTAAACTTCAATATTTATGCAATTAGGCCCCTGATTTGACCTAATAAATTCCTAAAAAATATATTTTGGCCCCAGAACTTAAATTTCTTCTAATTAAAGCCCAAATTGACTTAAAAATCAATTTTCTTCCAATCAAATCTCTTATAAATTCATTTAAAAATTGAATTAAATCCATAAACATCCAAATTTGGGCTTTTCTCCTCAAAATTCAAATTTTCCTTCTCAACAGGGTTCTCCTCCTTCAAGAATATACTGTCAAAAATCCAATCTTTGTATTTTTAACCTTATTGACCAATTTTCCAACCATTTTCTGAGCGCTTCTGCCTCCTATTATTTTTCTAACCTCCTTTGGCTATATATTTTTATATATATTTTGTGGGGACCCAAAAATGGGTTACAACAAATGATGTTCATTTTATCACCCATATTCATGCGATGAAGTGCGTCTTTGAGCTCCAAAACAGATGGCCCACAGTCAGTCTTGGTGGTGTGCATCTTTCTGACATTCTTTCAAATGTAACTATGCGATAACTTCTGTCACAACCATGTTTCAAAGGATAACCCTAAGATGAAGATATAAAGTTGTCCCTCAAGTGTAGGGTTGTTTTTAATTGCTGTTGGAGTTCACTAGATCATGGAATGTTTTTGAACAATATTGCCCCCGGTGTGATCTAAATGTGCCCTTTCATTGATTATCTTTCTTTGAACCACATTGTCCTCTATTCACTGATTCTTCATTTAATCATCTTTCTTTGCCCCCCAGCTAATTCGAATACCACTTGTTTTCCTTCTCGGGATCTACTGTATTGCCCCAAAGTGTTTCAACTTTTCAAGGAGTGTTGAGAAGAGTTGATGTCATTTCTGTCGAGGATTTTGCAAATTCAATTTGTTCGACAATCTTTCTTGTTCTAGAATCAAATCTCATACTTCCAATGTCATGTATATTCAAGTCCAATTGTTGAAATGAAATCAGAGTGATGTCAGTTTTGAAAAAGATCTTTTAAAAATCAGCTTTTTGGTCGAAGACCTAACACACGTCATTCAATGTAGTCCTTTGATTGTCTTGTATTTTGAAAATAGAAATCAACTCGTTGTAAGATTAAAATGGCCTTTCCCATGGTTCTTTGTGTCCACTTTAAACTCTGATTTTGGGTATATCTTTTGATGGTCTGTGATGAGGTGACGTTTTTATGAATTTCAAAAACAAGATGATTAGGCTTTATCAAGAAAGTTTGTTTCTTTTCTTAGCATTTATTTTATCAACATACATAATAACCAGTAGCTTAATTCATGAAGTCACGACCCTTATAGAAAAGCTCTTCCAGTTTTGAGAGCGTCATTTATCGGTTCAGATTGCTTACTTGATCGAAAAGGGCTTTTAAAAGCACGTAATGTAGGCTATGGTTCATGGCTATGAAAGAAAGGGAATTCACAAGCTCAAAAAGTGTTTGAGGGTTTCAGGGACCTAGGATCAACATCAACTATTCATCAACTTTTCTTCTCTTGTTGTCTTTGTAGAGGAAATGACATATAACTATGTAACTTTAAATATAAGCATTCTCTTCCCATAGATCATAATGCAAATCCAACTTTTTCTTTGATGAATAACCAGTCAAATCATTGATACCAAAAGACAATGTTTGTAACTCAATATTTTTTTTGGTATTGAACTTTGGCGTATGCTATGTCTTTTCTTAATTGAAACCTCTTTTCCTTTTTCTAGACTTGATAGGCGTTCTCCTTCCTTAATCTTTGACTTGCCTTTAAGTGTTGGCAATTTCCACTCTTTTTCTTTGTTTTTTTTTTCTCGTCTTCCTCAAAGTTTTATCACATGCCTTCAGTCTATGCATCCTTTCTTTTAGCCCTCTCTTAATTGTTGGACTTTTATTCTCAGCTTTCCCCTTATCTATTGATTCCAACATTGTCTTCATCTTTATTAACAAAAATCTCTTATTTGCCCCAGTGCGGGGTGTGATCCTAGTCAGGGTTTCTTTTGAAAAGAAATATTCTATCAGGCTCAAATGAGGATTGCAAGGGATATATATCTTTAGAAAGCGAAGGGATGAACAAAGATGGCCTTTTCTCATTTCAAGCAAGGTCAGTTAGAACCGATAAATTTTGACCTCATCCAGTGTAATGATTTGGACTTGTAAGAATCATGATTCGCGAGTCCATAACTACCGAATCCACTACATGTCATTATGCATACTGCTAAAATTTAGCTACATTGTGGGTGGTTCAATTTCATGTGTGAGCTCAAAATCTGTTTGGTAATCTCATATTGTTTATCTTGCCATTTTAACAAATATCGAGTCATTTCTGCAATCAAAATACTTTTAATCTTTTAGGATTGACTAACCTTAATTTTGCATGTTGGAGTTTGATCAAAATATTTTGTCAACATACATTTTGAAAGAAGCATCTCTTGATTTCAAAACAACAGAAAGACAAAGGAAAGACATGTTTCGTTCAAGGATGAGATGTGACCCCAAAACAAAATGCACAATGGCAACAATCCACAATGAAATGATTGACAATTCAGCAGCATTCTTGGATCAGCTTTTCTGGCAATATTTGTGCTTTGCCAAGCATTTTCAATCTTTTGTCAATCTGAGTATGTTCTTGTGACAATATGGCCAATGACATCATCTTTCACAAACTCAACTTGCTTCTTGCTCATTATCATTCGGTCTCAATTCTTGAAATTCTTGCAAATCGTTCAATTGAACTGGCTGAGGAACCCACAATGATATTCATATCTCATCTGGATTATACCACCTAGGAAATAGTGCTTGCATGTGATTTAACAGAGTCGAAGCAACAAGTCTAGAATCTGGCAGATGCTGGTAGACAAAGTCGAGTGGTAAAGGTATGATGATGCTAACAGCAAGCCCTGACTGAACCGCAGATCCAAGGTTTCTCACCTTGAGTGTCATCTTTCAATTCATCTCTCATCATGGTTCTAGAATCCATGGCACCAATAAAGGGAGTTCTGCGCTATTATAGTTTCAGTCTTCTTCGTGTTTTTCAGTCTAGTCACGTCTTTTCTCTTTACTTCTATGTTTTTCATGCTGACACTGGTAGGAGAAAATTGTAGATGATTTGAAACCATTGCATTCCTTCTTGAATTCCCCATTGGCAGATCCATAAACAGATCTACGTTGAGAGAGCTTAGCTACGTTGAAGTTCAATGTAAAGTCATGTTTTTCATACCAACATCCTGTGTTGCTGGACTGGAATGGAGTTCGGTGACTTCAAAGAAAGTCAGTTACAAAAGCTAGCAGCTATTGTGGTGCTATTGCAGGATGTGAAGGCGGTGAACAACTAATAGTGCAGTTGAACCAGAAAGGAGATGAACTTTCATTGATGATTGAAGGCGTTATTGCTGTTTATAACTGAAATGAAGGAGAGGTGGTGCCACTACAGTGTTCATGGCCCATACTGGTGGAGTGCTGAGGAGAGAAGCCAATGATGTTTTCCTTATGCAGGACATGGACAGACAGTGCTTCCACAGGAGACTGTGCAGACATTCCCTTTCCACTCTTGAAGTTCGGCACTTGTTCAAACAGATCGAGTTTAGCTACTTCACATTTTGATGCTCTCGATTTCCTTTTGACAAACGGTCTCTCACCAACCCCTTTCTTCATTTTTCATATTTTTTCAGTCCCGTATAGTAGACCTCGAGTGAGGGAACCAACTTTTCATCCTAGTGCATGCATGATAAATGTATGAACATATAATCTATATGATGAACTCGCCCTTCAAGAGGTGACAATATGGTCGTACTCTTGTATGATGGAACAAGAATCGTGATTTTTGCCCAAACTTTACAATGAAAATTTTCTGAGTGACGGCCATTGTGTCACCCACAAGTCTTGAGTTCAAGATGCTTCAAGAAGGGTTTGCTCTGATGCAAATAACGATAGCACATGCAACCTAATGACAGGTTCTATTCATTATGTGAACATGGGTAGGTTTTCTACCTGGTCTCAAACGGGTCTCATATCTGCCCAGTGACGTTCTTCGTAAAGACAGTATAGGAGCGTTGCAGGAAATGGTTAAGG
This sequence comes from Populus deltoides, assembly GCA_015852605.2. NCBI lineage: Eukaryota > Viridiplantae > Streptophyta > Magnoliopsida > Malpighiales > Salicaceae > Populus > Populus deltoides. The sequence continues at coordinate 29,736,282 of CM027570.2, read as the reverse complement.
TACGTCTACCCACCATCATCAAGCAGGCACTCAGATATCAGTTGGGTTTTCACGCATCTGAACCCTGACCAATAGTCTTAGGGCAGATCGCTAGTTCCCCACCTAACTTAAAAGCTTGTTTGTGCTTTCAAAAATAAATACAGGTGATGCATGAAACAATTCTAAAAATGCATGGAGGTGATGCATGAAACAATTCTAAAAATGCATGGAAAAAACAAAAATAAAACAAGATAAAAATGCAAAAACTTAAACACATCAAATACACAAAGCTTAGTCCAATATTGTTAGAAATAGTACCTTCCCCAGTGGAGTCGCCATTCTCGCCATCGCCCGAAAATCCACGCGGCATCGGCTGGCGATCTTTTCGTTGTCGTTTGGTTTGATTTGATTGATTGGTTCATTGGAGTCGCCACCTAGTAATTTATTGAAGGCTACTAGGAAACCGGATGTACTGGTCTTGTCAGAGATTCGCGGGTAAGGGACTGTGGTTAGGGAAGGTATTAGCACCCCTAACACACTCTACCTGAGGTAAGCTGCTTCGTGAATTTGATATGTTTAAAGAAGTTTTAATAATTGTTTTTTCATCGGATATTAGAAATACAACTTACGTATAAGTTAATAATTCTTGACCGTGATCCAATCAAAATATTAAATTCTTCTTTAATCTTTACAATTTTAATAAATAAAAAGAAACATCCATAAAACAAATACAAACACACACATACACTTTCACTATATTTTTTTCTTTTCTTTTCTTTTCTTTTGTTTTTGTTACATCCATACTACAAATAATAAAAATTCAATACTAAAAATAAAATTACACAAACAATTTAAAATTACAAAACAGCCCCTAAAACATCCAAAGGCTTCTGGAATATGCAGGAACAGTGCACGGGAACAGTGGCGGCGCGTCTTCTCCACGCGCCACCGTCACTGGCGGCGCGTGGGTGCACGCGCCGCCGCAAGAACAACCCAGTAACAAGGGTGGTCTGGATCGACTTCTTCCCCTTTTCTTTTCCTCGCCGGCGGTGAAGATCACCGTCACCTACAACCAAAAGAAAACGCACAAGCAGTCGGTTTTAGTTATTTTTTAGATCTGTTTTCCTCTGCTTTCCATCCTTGTCTGCTTCACTTTCTTCTTTCTCAGGTATGTTCTTGGGGCTTTGCTGTCTTCTCCTCTGCTTCAGGTACTTGGGCGGCGGCTGGTGGAGATCTGGATCGGTCTGCGATGGCTGCGGGTTGTCGCTGCTGGTTGAAGAAGGCGGGCAGCTCTGGCAGATGAGGAAGGGACGGCACCTGTGGGCGTCTTCTTTGGAGAAGGGTCATGCTTTGGTGGCCGGTTTGTGGATGGCGCTGATATGGAAGGGGAGCGTGAAGGCTCTCTGGTTTGGGAAAACCGATAGGTCGGCTGAGAAAAGGAAATGAAAGGGGAAGGCGATGGAGAGGGAAAAGGGAGGCTGATTTGTGAGGGCGAAGAGAGAACCGAGGGGTGGTACTGTCGGTGGATGTGGAGGTTCCGGGTTCGGTCCGGAGGGGATAGTCGGTGAAGGCCGTGGGATGGGCTATTGGGGTCGGTCCGTGAGAAGGACAAAATGGTTTTGGGGCATGTGAGAGGGACAAAATGGTTTTGGGGCTGAGAGGAGAAGGGGAGCCTGGTTTCTGTAAGGGTGTGGGTCGAGAGAAAAGGAAATGGCGTTAGGGGCATGTGGAGAGGCAAGTTGGCTCTGGTTTCCAAAGGATGAGCGGCCAAAGGGGGGAAGGGCCCCTTTCCAATGGCCGGGGGTCCTTGGCTCTCTAGTTCCGGGAGAGCAAAAGCCAAGGACCCTGGCCGGCCACGTTTCCGGTGAGTGGGCGAAAGAGTTAGGTTTTTAGGGTTTTTTGTGGTTTAGGGTTTTTGGTGGTGTTTTTTTCTAATGTTTCAAAATTACCCTCCCTCCCTTTGTGTGTGTTGAAGACCAGTATGTATAGGCAAAAATATTGCTAGGTTTTCAAACTTGGTCCCTCAACTTCTGTCTTTTTGTAAATTTTGATTTTTCTTATTTTTTTGTATTTTTTTTTAAAACAAGCGACATCAACATCGACTCAATGAGGAAAATCAATGATTTTAAAAATAATGCGTTAAAAGTTGAACGCGTTCCAAACATCTTTGAAAATTTAAATTCTTTTAAGACGATGCTAAAAATTCTAAAATGATGCAAATATATTAAAAAAAGTATTTTTTTTGGATTTTCGATGTTTTTCTCTATTTTTTGGATTTTTCTAAAAAAATATCAAAACATGGGTCAAAAATTGGGTAGCAACAGCTGCCATTACACCTGCAATCAATGGTTGGAAGAACGGATTGTTCTCCGGGCTATAAAAGCCAGAGAACGAAAGGAAAGGGGAGGAGGAATCACAAGGAGGAGAAAAAGCGACAAACGAGAGAAAAAGAAAAACTGGGGGACGGGAGGAGAAAAAAGAGCAGAACTAGAAAAAAACAGAACCGGGGAAGAGCAAAATTTGTGCCTCTGTTTCTTCTAAAAGAAACAGGGGTGCTCGGCGCTGCCCCTCGGTAAGCCGAGAAGGCCATAGAGAAGGAAACAAGTAACTCAGGGGGCACCACCTTACTTCATATATCATCGTCTTCGTCTGTCTCTCCGCAAACAATAAACGAACAGAAGCATACCGGAGGGAGCACAGAAGATCGATAAATACTAGAAGCATAGGGACAAACCATTCACAGAGTAACAAGAACGAAGAAGAAAGAAGGAGAAAAGCGTTCAGCAAGCCATTCTTCCCTTACGTTTTCGTTCTCAAAATTACCGGAGACAAGAAACCAAGACCGGGAGAGAAAGCAAAGGAGGACGGAAGGGAAGAACGAGGCGTTGCCTAACCAAGGCACCAATCACCCACCTTTGTCTTCGTCATCAAGCACCGCACGGGTAAGTTCATCCTTTCCCATTCCGCAATTTAATTCATTAGACATGGTAGCTTTGAATTATAATTAACCCCTTTCTCGCGACCGCACACGCCATGCGTCTTTGTTGTTTTTTGATCGGTCCAGGCCCATGGCTTGGGCGATGGGTCGGCCAATGGTCGGGTCAAGCCCAGCCCATGTGGGGTGAGTTGGGCCCAGCCCGAAAAAAATAATAATAAAATAAAAAATAAAATAAAAACAGAAAAGTAAAAAAGGTAGAAAAAAATATGCATGCATAAATAAAAATAACATAAATTTATTGGTTTATTCACTGACGCCAGAGTCAGGAATAAAAATACCGGTTTAAATTTATATTATTTTTATTCATTGTATTTTATTTAGCTAGAAAAATAAAAAATATGTGCATGCGTAAAAAATAATTTTTTTTTATGTGAATATTCATTAGCGCCAGAGTCAAGAATATTATAAGTAAATTATCACAGTATAAACTAATAAACATTTAAAAATTTAAGACGAAACTAGCAATGTAGCCTGCCATAGGCAGGACGTTTAAGGGGTGATAATATCTTCCCTTTTACGTAACCAGTTCCGAACCATAGAATCTCTGTTGACCAGTTAGGGTTCCTAGTGACCATAATACTAGATGGCGACTCCTTAAACAAGACATTTTCCCCTAAAAGAACATGGTGCCAGAAACCAGTTCTTTTTCCATAAGATGAGAATTATTTTGCGGGCCGCCGAGATGTCGGGTACGACAAAGTCTTGGGATTTGATGCTAGAAATTTTGTGATTTGCAGGAATTCCATAGTTTGATTTCCAAGAATTGGGAGCTGGAATTGGGAGATTGGTATCTGGACTTGTTTACTTGGGATTGCAATTGCAAACTCGAAATAAATTGCTGGATTTTAGGGTTTAATTGATTGATTAACTTGGATTAAAATGAATCAATTAAAGATAATTGGACTGAAATGGAATTAGTTGAGCTGAATTGATTGGAATGAAACAAACAGCACTGAAATGAATTTAAACAAAAAGTCAATTGGTCCCCTTAGTATTTAATATTTTTCATTAAAGCTCTTGGCTTTTGAATTTTTGAATTTCGTTCAAATGTTTAATTTTGAGATTTCTTTCATTTTCAATTTTAATTTAGTTTCTAGTTTCCCAAAATTCTTTACTTTCATATATTTTTTTTTAAATTGTGTCTCTAATTGAATCGATTTATTCCTCTAGATTTATTTATTTGTTGCAAATTCATCATTGATTCTTTAAATATTTATTTTTAAACAAAATTGACTCAAAATTTTAAATTACTTTATTCCATTAAGCTTTTAATTGACTTTTATCTTGGCTATTTGTTTCAAAATCAATTTTGAACTTCAATCTTAGCCAAATTAAATCAAATTAAGCTCTTTTAACAATGTCTTCTTCAATTAATCCCTTAATTATGACTTCAAAATTCTCAAACTCATTTTTGCCCATAATACTCAATTTGTTTTGCCCATAAAATTAACTAAATTTACTACCTAGTAAGACATTTTTTTTATTTTTCTATTTTTTTTTTTAAATATATACAAAAATGGAGGATGGAAAATTAGGCTATGAAAAAAAAAGGTTCTAATGGAGAGCATGTAAAATGTTATCCTACGGTATTTTGTGGGGGTATTTGGAATGCAAAAACAAATTGTTCTTTGAGGATAGACTGCTGGATTGGAATAAAATGTTTGAGCTTGTTCTTCGTCATTTGTCTTTTTGATTGAAGGCTATGGATGCTAGTTTTTCTTATACTAGCTAGGAATGATTTATTTGGATGGTATTATGAAATAATCAAATAAATGATGATCTAGAACTCTTCACTTATTTCTTTTTTCATTTATAATCAAATAGAAAAGAGAATTTTTATTTTCCTGTGTATATAAATAGAAAAGAGAGGTGTAATACTTAATTATGATCATTCAATAAAAAATATGATTTTGTTTAAGCGAAAAACAAAATTTAGACTCTCTGTAAGTATAGGTTTTATGTTTATTTTCGAAGGTCCATATTTTCTTTTAGCAATGTTCACGGTTTTTTTATTTAATTTTTCTTTTTTGCAGAATTGCATTTATGAACTGCTTTTGAGAATGTTTTAATTAAACAATGAAAAAGGAAAAGGTTGATTGCTTTTCTATTTTGATTTCTGTATGTTTTTGTTTCTCGCAACTAGTAGAATATGTTGAGCTATATTGTTTATATTTTTGTATTTATTCTTCATATTTTTTTATTTTCTTTATTTAAATATTTTTTTAGGATTGTATGAATTTGAAATCAAAAGAGAAGAAGGAAAGATACAAATGAAGGGCGTAAAAAATCCAAACAAATTAGAGCCAAAGCTGAATGAAGTAGCTAAAGGCAGAGGTGAGTAAAAAAATAAAAAAACTGATTAAACCGAGAAAACCGGAAAAAAATAACAAAAAAACCGAACCGTGAAAAAAACTGATTAAATCGATTAAAATTTTTAAAAAACCAACCGGTTCGGTTTTATAAGCCTGAAAACAAAAAAACCAAACCGAAAAAAACCCGGAAAAAAAACCGAACCAAACTGAAACCAGTCGATTTGAACAACAAGGAATTATTTTAATCATGATTCATCTCTTTATATACCTTTTGTATTATCTCTTTATCCAAGTCTACAATAGACTGATAAAAACTAATTATTTGCTTGTACCTGAATCGAGTGAGTGCAATGTGTGACGTACGCCCAAAACACACACTTCATTTTGGCTCAATTATGTCTATTAAACTTTCCATGATATAAACTACATGAAAATCTTAAATTCTTTTTTTAAATATGAAATAAAGTGTTTTGGATGTCATAAAAATAAATCAATTAAAGGTTCTTTGAGATCAATTTTTCATTCATCCCCAATTTATTTTAATTATGTTAATGTTCCATGTTATAAAAAATAAATTTGTTGGAGAATCCAGTAAATTTTAACCCTAAAATTAAGTTGTTTCCCCTTTTAATTTGGTTTTAAAAGTGACAATTAACCATGTTTTTAAAACCATTTTCTAACAAAGAACAATTTAAAACAATTACGTGAACTTGATACTGTTATTGTGATAAGCTTTGTATTGGTGGTAAGCTTTGTATTCAGTGTTTAAATTCACCACTAGGGGACCAGCGCAAACCCGCGTTTTCTAAAAACAACCAACAAAGAAGGTCATCGTTGAATCTCAACAGAAAAGGACATGCAGGTCATTATGCAATTTACCCACAGAACTAGCAATGGCAGTTTTTGACATTTTGATAATGTTATTGTGATACCGCTGATTATTCTCTAATATAATTTTTCAATTGAAAACTTTTTTTAACTTGAAATTTATATATATCCATACTATCTCGTGCTATTAATTAATTTTAATTAGAAAAAAATAAGCATAGTAAGATTCAAACTATTAATTAATTTTAATTGCAAGAGAAAATAAGATGGTGAGATTAAAACTCGTAATTATTTGGTCACTAAAATTTTGATATCATATTAAATTAAAACTTGTAATTTTAATTTAAAAGTTTAAGTTGTTTGGTAAGGTTATAATAATAGTTTTATATTATTCTCTAATATAATCTCTCAATTGAAAGGCTTTTGAACTTGAAACTTATACATGCCCACACTACCTCGTGTTATTAATTAATTTTAATTAGAAAAAAAAATAAGCATGCTGAGATTCAAACTATTAATTAATTTTAATTACAAGAGAAAATAAGATGGTGAGATTAAAACTTGTAATCATTTGGTCACTAAAATTTTGATATCATATTAAAAAAATACTTCAACCCAAAAAATTAAGTTTTTAGATAAGGTAAAAAAAATAGTGTTTTAAGTTTTTTGATCATGTGTATTGCTTGACTTGACTAATTCAACATAAATAATTGAACATGTATTAGGTTTTTATAAACTCTTATTGCCAAGTTTCATCACATAAAGAGTTCAACATAAACTCTTATTGCCAAGTTTTTGTATTAGGTTGCTTAATTTTCTCTGCTTCAAGAACAATTGGTAAGCATCACAGTGCAATTAGAGAACGAAATCTTAAGTTTGGTGTTTCTATCAACACTGCAAATTCCTCAAATGACAAATATACAATTAGAAGTTCTAAATTGAATTTTCTTTGATCGGTCAATTGAAATAATAAAAAAATAATAATTGTCCAGGTGCTTGATTGTGGAGAATAACCTTTTCAGATGATGCCTATAAATAGGCTCTGGCATGTTCGATGTTCTTACAAAATAATTACTCAAATTTCCCTGCAACAAAATATATATACATCATACGTTCATTTATTTATTTCTCAGAATACTTTTTTTATTCTGTTATTTTGATCCCTTTGGTCAGCAAAGTTGGTAAACCAATCCCAAGCTTTTATTGCTCTTCTTGGAGGATGTTCAACAAAGACTTAGTGTATATCATGGGAAGTATTGCCAAGTTGAGTCGTAATTCTTTCCCAGATGGTTTCGTTTTTGGATCTTCTTCGTCAGCTTACCAGGTACAACATTGCTTCAAGTACTCTGGTCGAGGAGAGAAACGCCTCAATTGTTTGTTCTCTGATAACGTTTAAATTATATGCAGTTTGAAGGTGAAACAAACAGGAGAGGCAAAGGGCCGAATATATGGGACACCTTCATCGAGGAGCATCCAGGTATCTCTTTATTCAATGCAGGAGTTCGTTACAATGCTTTCCTAACTAAAACAACGAATATAAATCTCTCAAGGAGTCACCTGCCAGCATGTTGATGGCCTGCCTAAAACCATAGTGTATTTTGTCTATTAAATCCAAAAGAAGAGAGAAAAAGGAAAGAAAGAAGGTGACTTTTGGGGTTAGGGGAGAAAGTGCGTGCAAATTAAAGATGTAAATATGATTTTTATCAAATAATATATATTCAAAGGAATTTAAGAACAAATTCTGAAAAATTGCAGAGAGGATAAGTGACCATAGCAATGCAAAGGTGGCAGTTGATTTCTATAATCGCTATAAGGTACGATGTTCATCTTATTTTTCTTTTAGTTGCCTTTTGTGGATCTGATCACCATTACACTTGTTGATATATTTTACACACAAAATGTTATAGGAAGATGTGCAAAGAATGAGGGGAATGGGAATGGATGCTTTCAGATTCTCTATTTCTTGGTCTAGGGTATTACCACGTAAGTGTTTTCTTTTGTTTTTACCCTACATCTCATTCCTTTTTAATTCACGAGGATGGGACGCGTCTCGAATTTCGAAGTCCCACATTTTTCCTTACTTTGATTTTTCAATAATCGAATTGAATTCATCAGATGGCAGACTAAGTGCTGGAATAAACGAAGAAGGGATCCAGTTTTACAACAATCTCATCGATGAGCTCATAAAAAATGGTTATAACCCTTTCCTTTTCCTCGATGACTGTGTTTCATATTATGATCCTTTTAAAAGTAGAACTCGCCATGGTAAATTCTTAAATTTACCAAACTTTCGAAAATTATGTTGGTAATATTATTTTGCTTAAATTTTGAAAATTTGAAAAGCATTTTCCAAACTTTCATATAAACGTTCCACACTTTAATTTTCTCATATTATTTTTGCTTTTAAATTCGAAAAGCATTTTCCAAAATTCTTATGTAACTCTCTTTCACTGGGATACTCCACAAGCAATTGAAGACAAATATGGTGGTTTCTTAAGCTCTAATATTTTGTAAGCAATCATTTTTATATTAATATTATATAAACATCTCATGATTTTAAAATTTTCCTACATTATATTTGCTTCAGAGTTTCATAACGTAAATTTAAATCCTCCATGCTTGAATCTAATAATTTAAAAATTCATGTAGAAATGATTTCCGAGACTTCGTGGAGCTTTGCTTTCAAAAATTTGGAGACCGAGTGAAGCACCGGATCACTTTAAACGAGCCTTATATCTTCAGTGTCAATGGTTATGACACGGGCACAATAGCACCTGGCAGACTTTCGACTTTGGAGAATTATCCAAGCCAACCCAAAATCTCTGGTGTCACTGAGGTTTACATAGTAACCCATCATCTACTGCTTGCTCATGCAACAGCTGTGAAAGTATACAAGGAAAAGTATCAGGTTTGCGAAAGCTCAAGCTGTAATTTGTAGTACGTTTCATAACATATTTCAGTTAAGTTTTCAGTGTGATTGTGCTTTATCATTGACAAAATCTCTTCAGACATGTCAAGGAGGAAAAATTGGGATAACACTTGTTTCTTATTGGTTTGAACCTTACTCAACTAGTGAAAGTGATCGGATGGCAACTAAACGAAGCCTTGATTTTATGCTTGGATGGTAAGTATTTTGCTAGAAGTTAAATAGCAATGGGAAATCATGTTATTATTACAGTAAAGAATAATAATTTTAAACATTCAAAAAATACAACAAGATTTTCTTATCATCATTTTTTCGATCCGATGGAGAAGGATCGTTTTGTCCTCTCTTATATCCTTCAATTTCCTTAGAAAAATATGGAAAAGGATGATTTTGTCCTTCAATCACATTTATCTATTGAATCACTAAAATTAGTGCGTAACAAACATCTCCCAATAGTAATATTAATTTGGATTCTATGGAGAAGAAACCAAGATCACCAGTTAATCTAGTCTGTCCTTTTATGTTTTTGGCAGGTACATGGATCCTCTAACTAAAGGTGACTATCCACAGAATATGCACGACTACGTTGGAGGAAGATTGCCTAGATTCAGTGAGGAGGAATCCAAGATGCTGAGAGGATCTTCTGACTTTATTGGGGTCAATTACTACACTACATACTATGCTCAGAATGTTGAGGATGTTGACTATAAAAATATTGGGTATATGGAAGATGCTCGTGTTAACTGGCCAGGTGAAATATTTATTTACTTGTTAATTAAGTGATAAAAAAAAAAAAAACTCTCAGAATAAGAAGAATACAAGGTCTAAAACTCTACACTTTCTCACTTATGTTGATATTATTTTACGTACAGGGGAGAGAAATGGAATACCAATAGGCCCACAGGTGAATGTGATTCTTCATTCTTCGTTTCAACAAATTAGTAATTGATATGTAGAATCTTTCTTTTTTCCCCTTGGTATTGAGATATATAAATCAAATTCGCAGGCGGGTTCAAGTTGGCTTTATATTTATCCCGAAGGTATTCGTCATCTCTTGAATTACATAAAGGACGCGTATGAAAATCCAACAATATATATCACTGAAAATGGTAAGAACAGAGTTAACAACCCTCGTGTGTGTTTATGGTTATAGTTGTCAAGAAGCTCTGATTTACTGATTTGTTGGTTTTTTTTAATTAGGAGTTGATGACGTGAATTCCTCGTCATTAGAGGAAGCCCTCAATGATGCCAGAAGAGAGCAATATTATAAAGACATTTTCCACAATGTTCTGAAATCTATCAATTGAGTTTGCTCTTTCCAAATTCATGTTCTCGCTTCCTTTTTCAAACAGTCCTAGTTTTTTCTTTCTCAGTCCGATCTGCTCTAAAAACTTGACTTTTGCAGTGACCATGGTGTCGATGTCAAGGGGTTTTTTGCTTGGTCATTCTTGGATGATTTTGAATGGGGATCCGGTTATGGTTCAAGGTTTGGTCTCTTCTACATTGACTACGAAAACAACTTGAAACGATATGCCAAAAATTCTGTGAAGTGGTTTAAGCAATTTCTGAAGAAGGACGAAAGTACTCAAATCAACGATAACATGTAAGGCCTCTTTTCATCTCCTCTTATTATTATCAAAGAAATCTCTCAACATTTCTCATAACACAAATGATTGCAATAACAGAAAATTAAAATCTCGAATGGAGGACGGATCAGCTCGTAGCCGTAAGAAGTCGAGAATTGATTAAACATATATTGGCATGAAATATAATAAGGTATTGTATATCATCTTCCATATTAGCTTCTAATCTTATTTTGATTTTTTTATCTTGTTGTATTTGTTTTTCTTTATTTTTTTTATTCTTAACAAACTAATTTATTAACAATGGAGTACATGAGAATTGCACCAAAGGCTGAAGTATTGCAGCAAGTTAGGTTTCCATGTCTGATAAATTGTTTTCCTTGTTTGCATCCTTCAAGGTTCGTGACATCAGTGGATCTGTCTTCGAATTCCCACATTTTCGTCTAGGAAATTATTGTGGTTGTAATAATATTACGGATTTGTATTGTTTTATTGTGCTACTTAGCTTAAAATAAATGACTTTTTTTTTTTTAACTTTGTTATTGTTTTATTCATTGATTATTAATCAAATTCGATATTAAATAATAACTTGCTTTCCATCCTCAGTTTGCGCAGTTTGATTTTTTTTCATTTTGTACTTTATTCACACATAATTGTTTTAACACATTGAAATTTATCAATATCCAATGAACAATCAAATAAATAAATAATTCCTATAGAACATAAATATTTTTTGAGGATGCAAATTGCAGGGACTCTTTGAAATAAGCTTTCAATTCAAGGGTCTGTGGTACAAGGGATTTTGGCAGTTATGGTACTACAGTGAAAGCTTTGTCAATTTTTAGGGATGACGAGTTACCTAGGTAGTAGAAATAAAGTGTCGTTTCTGTTAAGATATTTAGCCGTTTTAAGTTCAATAAATTCCTATCTGTTAGGAAGTCTATTGGCTTTTCCTATTCATTAGGAGAATCCCATATCATTAAGAGCTGTTAGTCGTGGGATTAGATGTCGCTTTACTTTCTAACTTTCAGTTATTTACATTTTGTATTTAATTGGACTTCATGTCAATGAATCGATACGGGCATTTCTCTTTACTCATTCTACAAACTTAATTTGACAACAGTAGTATCAGAGCCTCCCACTGGGGCCTAATTTGAAAAGGCAGCAGCTTTCATTCTTGCCGCAACAAGATATTCAATGGCTTCTGAAAAAAACTTTGTGTAACCTGCGATTCCACGCTTCGATGGTCACTATGATCATTAGAGTCTGTTGATGGAAAATTTTCTGCGATCCAAGGAATACTGGACTCTCGTGGAAACTGGCATCGCTGAGCTCGCTAGTGAGATTGTTTTGACAGAAGCACAGAGAAAGATGTTAGAGGATCAGAGATTGAAGGATTTGAAGACAAAGAACTATTTGTTTCAAGCAATAGATTGTGCCATTCTCAAAACCATCCTAAAGAAGGACACTGCTAAAGACATTTAGGATTCGATGAAGAAGTATCAAAGCATTGCACGAGTGAAACGTGCACAAATCCAAGTTCTTCGCAAAGAATTTGAAATTCTTCACATGAAGGAAGGAGAGTCAGTTAATAATTACTTTGTAAGAACACTATCAATTGCAAACAAGATGCGCATTCATTGAGAAAGTTTGGAAGATATTGCAGTCATTGAGAAAATTCTTCACTCAATGACACACAAATTTGACTATTGGTGTGTGCCATTGAAGAATCGAATGACATAGATAGTCTTTCGATTGATGTGTTGCAAAGCTCATTGTTAGTTCATAAGCAGAGGATGACCAGATATGTTGCAGAGGAGCCAGCCTTGATGGTCACTACTCATGAAGGAACTACTTCTTTAGAAAGAGGTAGAGGACATGGGGGATTTTGAGGAAGAGGCAGAGGACGCCAACTTTCCTACAATCAAGGAGCACAATTTGATAAGGCGAGTGTGGAATGTTATCATTGTCACAAGCTTGGCCACTATCAGTATGAATGCCCTGACAAAGAGAAGGTAACCAAGGTAAATTTTGCTGAGACTGAAAGAGAAATGTTATTGATGGCTTACATCGACAAGAAGGAGAATTCATCAGGTGATACTTGGTATTTAGATTCGGGTTGCAGCAATCACATGTGTGGAAACAAGTCGTTTTATGATTTGGATGAAACATTTAGAGAAATTGTGAAGCTTGGGAACAACTTCTGCATGTCTGTCATGGGAAAGGGGATATCAAATTCCATATGAAAAACAACACTGTTTAGACAATTGCTAGTGTGTTTTATATCCCAAATTTGAAAAGCAATCTCATTAGTATGGGCCAATTGCAAGAGAGGGGTTATATCATCATCATCAAACAAAGCTGGTGTCAAGTTTATCATCCAGAGAAGGGCCTAATAGCAGAAGCAAAAATGACAGCCAATCGTATGTTCCCTCTGCACATTCAGTATGACGCCTAGAAGTGTCTCTCAACAAGAGTGCAAGATCCAACATGGTTGTGGCATCTTCGTTATGGTCATTTGAGTTTCAAAGGCTTGAAAACACTACATGACAAAAACATGGTGGAAGGACTGCAGAAGATTAATTGTCCCACAAAAATGTGTGAAGATTGTATTGTTGGTAAACAACATTGTGATTCTTTCCTGTAAGGAAAAGCATGGAGAGCTGAGCAAATCCTATATTTGGTTCATTCAGACATTTGTGGACCAGTCAATCCAACATCGAATGGAAACAAAAGGTACTTCATTATCTTCATTGATGATTATAGTCGAAAAACATAGGTTTATTTCTTGCAAGATAAATCTGAAGCTTTTATTGTTTTTAAAAGCTTTAAGGTTGATGTTGAAAAAGAATTTGGCTAGTATATTCAGATTCTTTGTACAAATCATGGTGGTGAATTTAACCCACATAATTTTACAAGTTTTTGTGAATTACATGGAATATGCATGCAACTTACTGTTGCATACACACCGCAATAAAATGACGTGGTAAAAAGAAAGAATCAGACGATTATGAACATGGTGCGAAACATGTTGGTAAAAAAAAATTCCAAAGACTTTTTTGCCAGAAGCAGTCAATTGGAGTGTTCATGTACTCAACCGAAGTCCTGCCCTTGCTGTAAAAAACATAACGCCACAAGAAGCATGGAGTAAAGTCAGGCCATCAATTAATCACTTCAGAATCTTCAGGTGTATAGCATATGCACATGTTCCAGATGTAAAGAGAACAAAGCTTGATGATAAAAGTATGAAGTGTGTTTTTATTGGGGTCAGTGAGGAATGTAAGGCGTACATGTTATATAATCTCATTACCAAGAAAATAATCATTAGTAAAGACATTTTGTTTGATGAAGAAAACATATGGGTTGGAGCAACACCGAACAACAACAAATTCTAATTGATCTTGAGGAAATTGGTGGAGAAATTAAACAGCCATTGCAAGCTCCTCTTGAAAGTCAGGGGTTTGAATCACAATTCCAGCTTCCTAGTTAGTCCCTTATAGAAGTTTCACCAATTTCCTCAGCAAGTGCTTCAATTCTAAATGAAAATCAGTCATCTAACTCAGAACCACAACGACAAAGGAAAAGACCATCTTGGATGACAGATTATGTGAATGGAGATGAATTATCTAATGAGGATTCTATTGCTCATTTTGCTTTATTTGCAGGCTCCGATCCTATATTGTTTACAGAAGCAGTGAAAGAAGAAAAATGGAAAAAAACCATGGATGCAAAGATTCAGGCTATAGAAAAGAATGAGACTTGAGAGCTAACCGACCTTCCTGAAGGGAAAAAATCATTCATGTAAAGTGGGTTTATAAGACAAAGCTGAATGAAAAGGGAGAAATTGACAAGTTCAAAGTAAGGCTTGTTGTGAAAGGCTACAATCAAGAGTATGTAGTTGATTTTCAATAAATTTTTGCTCTTGTTGCAAGACAAGATACAATTTGGCTAGTGGTTTCATTAACAGCACAAAACTCATGGCCCATCTTCCAACTTGATGTGAAATCGGCCTTCCTTAATGATGAACTACTAGAGCAAGTCCACACTGAGCAGCCTCCTGGTTATGTGATAAAAGGGCATGAACATAAGGTTTATAAACTAAAAAAGGCTTTATATGGACTGAAACAGGCACCTCAAGCCTAGTACAGTTGTATAGAATCACACTTTGAAAAGGCAGGTTTCAACAAATGTCCATATGAGCACACTCTATTGATCAAGTCTAGAGAAGGAGGTAAAATCCTGATAGTTTGCTTATATGTTGATGATCTTATTTTCACAGACAATAATGAGGCTATGTGTAACACCCTCAAATTACAATGTCATGAAATCTCAAACATTTCTTTACTCATGTCAAGTATTGAATAGTATGTCTAAGATTATGAGATTTTTTTTTTAAAATTTCAGCAGAGTTTCCTTTGTTTTCTGATGTTACCAAGTTATCGACTAGACTTCATTCAATCACAATACTCAAAACTTCCACTTTGATCCAACCATCCTGGATCATATCCCATCTCATCAAATAATATTTCACATAACTATACTTCATTGTATTTTCTCAACCTTACATCATCAACAAATAACACATTAACTACAAACAATTATAAACTCAAAAGATTCATATTGAACTAATTATTACATTAACATGCATTCATCTTCTACACATACAAGATTATAATTACTAATTTTCTTTTTGAATAGTTTAATAATATTAGTTCCTTACTCATACATTTTAAAAGTATAAGTACCAAAAGCAAAACATATTCGGGGATACATATATTACAACTACATAGAATACAATTACATATTAAGCAAATATATTACATTCCACAAAATAAATAGATTAAATCACAAAGCCCATATTTAAAGCTCCGCATCACCTCGTGAAAAACCTGTATACATAACATTAATAAGAAATAAGGAAGATAACACATTAAAGATGATAAAGCTATTATGTTCACAAGTCTTCAAAATTATATCAAATTATCTTTCATCACCAACTTACTATATATCAACATTCATAACTCATTCATAATTTATTAATCCTATACTTATATAGGACCTCTGTGACCAACACTCATTGCTTAATTTTTAATTTGGTGATTCATAATTTTACCTCAAACCCGGCTAACCCTCTTAAATAGCCAACTATCAAACCGGTAATTCCATACGAATTACTTAACATCCGGCTATTCTCCATTAATAGCCAATACAACCGGTAATTCAATACGAATTACCCAACATCCGGCTATTTTCCATCAATAGCCAATATACCCGGTAATTCCATACGAATTACCTAACATCCGGCTATTCTCCATCAATAGCCAATACAATCGGTAATTCCATATACCAGTAATTCAATACGAATTAGCCAACATCCGGCTATTCTCCATAAATAGCCAATACAACCGGTAATTCCATACGAATTACCTAACATCCGGCTATTCTCTATCAATAGCCAATATACCCGGTAATTCCATACAAATTACCCAACATCCGGCTATTCTCCATCAATAGCCAATATACCCGGTAATTCCATACGAATTACCCTACATCCGGCTATTCTCTATCAATAGCCAATACAACCGGTAATTCCATACCAACCGGTAATTTTATACTAACCAACCGGTACTTCTATACTAACCGGTAATTCATATTAACCGGTAATTCATACCAACTAACCGGTAATTCTATATTAACTAACCGATAATTCATATTAACCGGTAATTCATACCAACTAACCGGTAATTCAATTATAATACCAACAATTTCTTCATCTACTTCTTTCATATCAACATGTCATAAACAACTCATAACTAATAATGAAACTTTGAATTTTAAAAGAAAGTGATGAATCACTTACCGTCTGCTCGTGATGGCCCAGCTCCTCCTGCCTGATGCCCTGCTCCCGGTACAACTCCTGAATCAATTAGATTGCACTACATTATTAATCCATTATCATTTCTCATACATGTCTAAATTTGAAGCACGTAATATCTTTTATTTAATTGGGGTTTACACCAAAATTTTCATTCATTTGTCACCTCATTTTCAACATATAGTTTTAATCAATTTTTTTCTTTTAACTCACTTAAAGAATTCTCCCATGATCTTTTCCTACCATTTATTTATTCCTTCTTTTCACATTCTTATGATGTTTCTTCACTTATTTATATTTTGAATACTTCAAATAAGATAAAGAACATCAATTCTCAAACATAAAACAATCAAAACCTCATTCCTATATTTCCTCATCCTTAATTACAAGTTCTTTTCTTCAACATTATTCAATTTCTTTCTTAATTACTACTTACATTCACTATTTCTATACTATTCTACCTCAATTACATCATGCTTACTATTTTTCTCAAAATCCCCGAATTCTCATAAGAACCCTAATTTAAAAAAAATCAAGATTATGAGAAATTAAATCAAATTTAATTGTCATTGTTTGATAACTTACTCAAAGACACCCAAAAACACTTCATTCAAGTAAGAATCTAAACTTTTCATGCTTACCAATCTAAGTTCTCCCAACTTTTCTTCTCCTCCTAGTGTGGCCAGCCCTCCTCACCTTTCTTATATCTTCCTTCACTTGATTCTTCCTTAATTTAATGTTCAAAGCCTTTCAATCTTACAAGTTTCAAAGCTCTCTCTCTCACTTTTTCTTGTTTTTCTGTTAACTTCTCATGTTCTTCTCTTGTTTTCTTTCTTTTTTTTTCTTTCCACATTTGCTACTGACCAGTCGGTAGTTCATAACAGAAAAGGGGCTGCCTTGTTTTATTTTTAATGGCAAATTACTATTTTACCCTTAATGAGTCTTTTTGCTTCCATTTGACGGTTCTTATTCTTTGATAGCACTACCGAGCTCCGTTTATCATAAAATTTTAACCAGATTTTATTCAATGTATTTTAAGGTTCCTCCTAAAATTTCAGCTCAATCTGATGGTCGGATTTAAAATTACATCCAATAACATAAAACTAGTCAAATTGTGATTTTTCGTCAAATTTCTGAATTTCTCTAAAAATTCTGAAATTTTAACCCAAGCTAAGGAATCATATTAGAAGGCTCCACGCAAATATTTAGAATTTTCTAATAACCCGATCAAGAGTTACAAATTTTTTTCCTTTTATTTTACATGAAACTAGTCAATTTATAATTTTTTTGGCCCAAAGGTTTTACACTATGTTTGTTGCTTTTAAGAATTCTATGATGGCTGATTTTGATATGACTGATTTGGAAAAGATGAAATATTTTCTTGGTATAAAAGTAGTACAAACAGCTATTGGATTTTTTATTGAGCAAAAAAAATATGCTCAAGAGGTTTTGGAGAGGTTTCACATGGAGAATTGTAATCCAGTTGGGACTCCAACTGAACCAGGATTGAAGCTCTCAAATGATCTTGATGGAGAGATGGTTAATAGTACTTACTTCAAACAAATTGTTGGACGTTTAATGTACTTGATAGCCACTCGGCCTGATATTATGTATGCAGTGTGTCTAATTAACAAGTATATGGAAAGAACAACGAAGCTGCTAAAAGAGTGTTTCGTTACTTGAAAGGAACAACAGATTTCGGTATTTTTTACAATAAAAATGAAGGACCTATTTTGTCTAGTTTCACTAACAGCGATTATGCTGGTGATTTGGATGATAGGCGAAGTACATCAGGCCATATGTTTATGATGGGTTCAGGTGTCATATCATGGGCATCAAAGAAGCAACAAGTTGTTACTTTGTCCACAGCTGAAGCAGAGTTCATAGCTGCAACAACTTCTGCATGTCAAGCAATGTGGTTGAGAAGGATTCTTGAAGAATTACAGTTTTATCAACATGGGTGTACTGTGATTCATTGTGATAATAGTTCAACTATCAAACGCTCCAGGAATCCACAACTTCTGCATGTCAAGCAATTTGGTTGAGAAGGATTCTTAAAGAATTACAGTTTTATCAACATGGGCCTACTGTGATTCATTATGATTATAGTTCAACTATCAAACTCTCTATGAATCCAGTTTTACATTGAAGAAGCAACACATATAGATGTGAGGTATCATTTTCTTCATAATGTTGTAACTGAAAAAACCATTGATTTGGTTTATTGTCGAAATGAAGACCAAGTTTCAAATATCCTGACCAAACCTCTAAAGCTGAAAGCATTTGAGAAGTTGCGTGGATTGCTTGGAGTTTGTTCAAGTTCTTTTTTAAACTGATTGCGTAGATAGCATTCAGTTTAAGGGATGGTGTTAAGATATTTAGCCGTTTGTAGTTCAATAAATTCCTATCTGTTAGGAAGTCTGTTGGCTTTTCGTAATCATTAGGAGAATCCCAGATTATTAAGAGCGGTTAGTCGTGGGATTAGATGTCACTTTGCTTTCTAGCTTTCAGTTATTTACATTTTGTTTTTAATTGGACTTCATGTCAATGAATCGATACGGCATTTCTCTTTTACTCATTCTGCAAACTTAATTTTACAACTGTTTCTGTGTTGCAGGTCGTAACCTTCAATCGTTGATAATTACAGTTATGGCTTGATAACAAGGTGTAGCTCAAGCCCTTTTCACTAATTTCTGAACTTTGATTCCACGAGAAAGGAAGCACATCTCTTACTAGATTACTTGAACGCTAGTAAGAAATCAGAGAACCACAGCCCAACATAGCGTAAGAGCAATGCAAGCCCACATGGAAGTGTTTTTTAACGTGCTTCAAGACTGAATTACAAGAAAAGAAAAGGTCACAGCCTGTGACTCACAGGACATGCTATGTTAGAATTCAATATCAGTAGTGTTTAGAGTTTGTAAGAGTTCTTCTATTTTTAGAACTCTACAGTATTAAGATTATTATATATTAGAGTCTTATTATTGTTAGGAGTTAACTACTTGATTAGTTTTCGTCTTAGTTATATAAGGATAAACCTTAATTAGATAAGGATAAAAGTTTTAGTTTAAGTATGACTTGTAAAGCTATATATAGTCACCTAAAACATTTAGGTTATAAATAAGAAAGCACAAGAAAATAATAAAGAGAAAGTGTTAGCTGTTGTGTTCTTCTAAGAGCAAAAGCAACTTGAATTTTGTTCAACAATTAATATCAGAGTCTATAGGATGAAAAGAAAGACCAATAAAACTGGGAAGAAGGAAAGGCACACGCGAAGCAGCAATGTCTTTGGCATATCTCCCTTAACAGTGACAGCACCAACAAGATTTATTTTCCAGAAGATTGGAAAACAGACTCGAGGTAGTTGTAGCCTCCCAAAATGATCCAACAGTGATCAAAAACTTTTCCAGCAGCAGTTGTACGCAGCAGCAGCCTTGGAAGAGCAAATCATTCTCTGGCAGCAGCAGCTTGGAGCGCCAGCAGCCTTGGACCGGCAGATCACGACTGCAAGTTATTCTAGCGGCTTGTAGCTGACGTGGCAGCAGTAGACAATTTTATTAGCCTTATTGAAATAAAAAACACAGCAATAAATCTTCAACACAGTTAGTTTCTAGGAGTACTTGTTGTTACTCATTTTTTAAAGTTCTACATAAAACAAATTCAAAAAAAAGGAAAAAAAAGGGGAAAGGGAAAAGAGAAAATAGAAAAAAATAAAAAAAATGTTAAAACAAAAACAAAAAATATATCAGTTGAGAAGAACATACCAGAACGCCTATGAAATTGCCAAAACTAGTTGAGAAGGATCAAAATATATAAAATTGGAAAATTTGACCCTTTTGACAAAGAAAATTCAATCTTTGAGGAGGAACATTCAAAATTGTATGTTTAAGGATTCAATTGGTATTTTTCAAGGTTTAATTGAATTTATTGAGGGCATTATTGCAAGGAAAATTAATTCTTGAATTAAATTTAGGCTTTAATTGGAAGAAATTAAAGTTTGGGGGTCAAATTGCAATTTTTAAGAGTTAATTTAATCAAATCAAGGGTTTAATTGCATAAATATTGAAGTTTTATGGGCAGTTAGGGACTTCAAGGTTTGAAATCGTTGAAATTAAAGGCTAAATTTAAGAAAATTAAAAGTTTGATGGTTAATTTACGTCTAATTGAACAAATAAAAAACCAAGGAGCAAATTGTAAAAGATGCTCAAATTCAATGTTGACAATTGAGTTTAGTAGGGCTGAAATTAGGAGTTCAAGAGGAACTTAAGGGTGAAATTAAAAGAAATGGGAAGAATAGGGATTGAATTGAAGTTTGTCAAATCCCAAATTAAAAAAAAAAACTTAATTTGTAGGGTTTAGCCTATATGACATCGTTCGGCTACTATGCATCTTCTTCTTCAGCAGTTTTAGCTAATCAAGTAGGCACTTTCAACTTAATGAATATGGTGTTTTCGACCACTTATGAGGCTATAACCACCACCGTTCAACTGAGAATCACCTCATTTGAAACACCATTTCCATGAAATCAAATGTTTGCATGCCATTTTCTTTAATGATCTCAACAACTTGTTCATGATCAACGACCACTGCGTTTTCATATTCCATGCTTATCAGGTGGACACTTTCAAACGAATAAATGTGGAGCTACAGACCTCCAAATTGAGCAAGTTTGGATCCAATATAAAGGTATGGATCCTTTCTACCATGATCAAGTGTTCTCAAGTAACGTTGATGTCAAAGTTGCTCTAGCGAAGTCATGAAAGTGGCCAACCCAGTCAGCCTTAACTCAGACACCCACTTGCACAAAACTGCCCAACTCTTTCATGTGTTCACACTTAAAAACTCTCGGATGGTTCTTATCAATAAAACCTTTATCTCAAGATCAAAAGGCTAGAAACACTTCACCTTAGACTCCAAGTTTGTTACAAAACCACTTAAAACTAAAACCATTGATCTTGTGGTAAAACTAGCCTAGTTTAGGTTTGTTAGAACCCTAACAAACTCATCTAGAAACTCTGAATCCGCCTATAAAAAATGACAGATAATAAGAAGAGTTGAAAAAAAAAAGAGGAGGAAAAGCAAAGGGGAAATTTTTTTGGTGAAGGTTTAAGTAATCCAGTCAAGTTCATGATTTCAAGGATTCAGTTTGTTTTCTCGGTCCAAGAGAAGAAAAAGGAAGGCAAAGATTAAAAATCCATTCTTATTTAAAGGTTTCAACCTTGGAAGGTATATCCTTGCAAACCTTGAAAGATGTTCTTTTCTTCTTTTTTGGGATTAGGCCAACAATGTCCGGCCTAGAAAACATTTGCGAGACTCTCCAATGTTCACATGCAATATGAACAGTAGAAGCAGGGAAGAAGAAGAAGAAGAAAGTTAACCCGATAGTGAGGGTCGCATCATTGCTGATGTTAACAGCGGCTCACGATGGCATTGTGTGGCTAGAGGCAGTAGTTGCTGCCATTTTTTCTTCTTCCCTGTGGAGAAGCACAGTCTCTGTTTTTCCTTCTCTATTTTTGTTTTTGTTTGTTCTTCCTCTTTTTTGTTTCTTCCATTTTCTTTCCTTTTCTCTTTTTTTCTTCTTTCTCTATTTTACTCTGTTTTTTTCTTTATGTTTCTCTTCTCTGTTTTATTTTCTTCCCTCCCTTTTTCATTTCTTTTTTCCTTTTTCTCCTATCTCATGTCTCTCTCTCTTTTATTCGTGTTTCGTTCTTTTCCTTCCCTCTTCTTCTTTCTATTTGTTTCCAGTTCTCCTCTTGTCTCCTATCTCTCTCTTTTTTTCATCCTTTTTTGTTCTCTTGTCCCCTAGTATTGATAAGGGGGAAAAGGGGAGAGAGAGCTATTACCCCTGTCCAGTCATAATGTAAGGGTAGGGTGGTTGGGGCGACTTGTGTGCAACTACCTCAGAGCCGCCCGCAAGGCTTTTCCCCTCTGCCTCTTTCATCATAGTGGTAAGCCATAAGAGGGTGTGGGTTGTGTCGTGGTTTTTTGGGCAAGTGGGAGGGAGAGAGGGAGAGATTGACGCTGCAAAGGAGGGGAAGATAAACCTTCTTCCCCTACCTTTGAGTGTTAAAGGAAAAAGAAGATACTCGGTATCGTTGAAAACGACACCATTTTGGGCTTTTTTATATATATATGAACAACGAATGAAATGATGTCATTTTATACAAAACACGCTTTTCATTTAAATGAAAATAGCACCAAAATGTGTCAATTTCCAAATCATTGCTCAAATTTTGATTTATTCAATCAAGTCCTCAATTGCAATTTTTATTTTAAGAATCAATTCAATTGCATCCTTGCCAAGTTCAAATACGAGCCCTAATGTTGGCCGCCTATTTCACTTTCATCCTTGGTTTTGAATTTCTTCAATCAAGTTCCTAATTGCCCATAAAACTTCAACATTTATGCAATTAAGCTCATGATTTGACCAAATTAACTCTTAAAAATTGTAATTCGATCCCCAAACTTTAATTTCTTCTAATTAAAGCCAAAATTGACTTAAAATCAATTTTTCTTGCAATCAAACCCTTCATAAACTCAATTGATCTTTCAAAAAAATCTAATTGAGTCCTTAAACATCTGATTTTTTATTTTTCTCTGTCAATAGGGCCTTCATCACTAAAAAATATACTGTCAAGTTTCAATCTTTATATTTTTTAACTTCCTCAATCAATCTTTGACCATTTTTTGTGTGCCCATGTGTCATTTTCTCATTGCAATATATTTTATTTTGTTTTCTTCCGATAATGTTTTTTTGTGTGAGGACCCGAAAATAGCTAACAACACTTGGTTTAATAGTATATGCTGAGTTTTTTAGGCAAACTTGGTTTCACGTTCTTCATGTTCATCAGAAGAATATGGTTAATTTTATTTATTTTTTGCTGAATTCATACAAAGTTTACCAAAATTTCTGCCAAAATTTTGATAGAGTCTCTCTTATACTAGTAGGTCCCAAGTTATCGAAAAGTCACCCATACACATCCATTATTCATTACTTATACACATTCTGATCATTCCAAATATTCATCCTATAAGGTCGGACATAATTTAATTCTTAGATAAACAAACTAAACATACATTAAGATTACAACTATATAATAATACAGTTTACGTTCAGACATTTGATTTAAAGGATGTTACTACAATTTAAGTAATATAGTTCCTTGAAAGACAAAATACATCGACGTTCATTTAGTTTTTAAATAACACAAAAACTAGAGGATCTAAAATATTACTCATGTTGTGAATATGATGGATCTACAACAACATAATATTAAAAAATAATTATATTAAAAGCAATAATGTTATAGAAGAGACAAAACAATAATACATAAATACATATATTTGATGCTAATTGCTATCATAATTTCTTACAATCTAATGCTTTTAAATTCATTGTTCCGGGAATTATTAAATAATTCCCTCCTCCCTTTTCATTCCACAAATTTTAACCAATATACACATCTTTAGGCCCAAAGGGATAATTCCTTTAAGGTGTTGATCCGTATTTCAATCAATCATCCTCCACTGAGGATATCATCATAATTATTATAACCTAATTTTAAATTCTTCCTAATTTATTTCATTTTCTTTAAAAAAAAAACACGATGCTGTTTTAAACGGCACTGTGCATGTTTTTATTCCCTGTGTATGCAGAGGCAGGGAAGAAAAAGATTTTAAATCTCCTTTTCCAACTCAACTTCTCCTTCCCTACCTCCCCACTTGCGTAACTACTTACACAACCCATACCCTCATTAATGGAGAAACAGGAAACCCATGCCCCCCACCATGATGAAAAGCAGAAGACCCATGCCCTGGCCACCATGCCCTGTGCTTGGACAGGGTATGGTGAACCTCTCCCCGACTACCTATAAATACAGGGAACGAGCGACACTGAGGTGGAGGAAGGAAAAGGAAACCAGAGGGGGCAAAATTTTAGAGAAGGAAAGAAGAAAACGACATTCAAGGGGAGGAGAATTTTTGAAAGGAGAAAGAACCCGAAACAGGAGGGAGAGAAGGGGAAACAGAACAGAGAGCAAAAAGAGTGGGACGAAAACAAGGGGAGAAGATTTGAAAAAAAAATTAGGAGAAAGAAGAAAAGCAGAATAGAAAGGAGGAAGAACCACCGGTTGCTGTCAGCATAGCCACCTCCAGCTGCCATCCTCCTCCCCGTCATCCATAACAACATCTGCACCGTGGGAAACAGGAGAAGAAGCGAAAAAACAGACAGACAGAGGAAACCACTCAGCAACAAAGAAAGAAGAAGAGCCACCGTTGCTCCGCCACCATCACCTCCACCGTTCCTCCCAGTCACCACCGACAGCACCGCCGCCTCCAGAGAATAAACAACGAAGAACAGAATAAACACAAGAGAGGGGCAGAGATAGCAGAAGGCAGTAGGAAGAAGAAGAAGAAGCAGCAACTAACAGCAACCATCGTCTGCAATTGCAGCCACACCACCGTCACCACCAGCCACCGTCAGCGTAGCTACTAGAGAGCCTCCATTCCAGGTAATTCTCTCCCCTTCATCTCTATTTTTTCCGTTTCATTCTCTTGCATGCAGAACTTGCACTGTGCACGTTTTTGCAATGCAAGGAAAAATAATTACTCGGTTACTGTGCATGAGAACAATAACCAGCTAATTATATTTAGTTGGTAACCATCGGGTTGGTAATCAGCCCAGTCTAAGTGGTTGGGCTGAGTCCACACGGTTGGGCTAAGTGCAACCCAATATAAAGGTAGTTTGTGTTTTATTTGGGTTGGTCCCAGCCCAATTTTATTCCGGGTCCGGCCTAATAAAAGAAAAAGATCAAAAAAAAATATTTTTTTAAAATTTGTGTTTTTCTATCCATTTTGCTCAATATTGGTTTGTATTTTTATACCGTAAAAATACAAATCTGGTATTAAAATACCTGATTTTCATCGAAACATATATATATATATATATATATATATATATATATATATATATAAACGCATGTCTTTGTTTTCATGCATACAGTTAAGTCTCTGAAAGCAAAAAATAAATAAATCATATTGTATTTTCATACAACAAAGAAAACTTTTTTTTAAAAAAAGTTTTAACATGCATTTTGTCTTTAATAACCAGTTTATTAAAGTCACAAGAACTTGGCCAATATTTCAAAAAATTTCCAAAAAAATATTTTGTTTTGTTTTAGTATCAGGGATTATGAATTTATACGTAAAACATATTCCCGATATTAAAAATGTGTTTCTTTTGACGACATAAAACAATTAGGTTTTTACCCGATAAAATAAGGATCTCCTTACCGAGGAGGACTTTTCTTAAACTGTAGATAGACTGACAATTAGAAACCGCAACAAGACCTTATATTTTATCAGACAACAAAACAATGCAGCTTACCTTAGTTAAGGCATATTTGGGGTGCTAATACCTTTCATTTACGCAACCAGTCTCCGTACCCGATCTTTAAGACCAGTTAGGGTTCCTAGTGACCAAAATACTAGGTGGCGACTCCATTCCATTTTTTCCACTAATAAAAGACAAGAATTCCTTGTCTCCCCATATTTGCCAGATAGACATGACACATCTGAGAGTGGTGGACGATCGTCGCGGCGCCGCACAAGTGCGAAAAAATGGCGACTCCATTGGGGACCATGTAGACTAAGCATTTGTTTTGTCTAATTTTTGTGTTATTGTTGGGTTTGTTTGTCATTTTTAATATGCAATTCTCATTTGCTCATACGCTTTAATTTTTTATATATTTGTTCATGCATTGTATAAAATTATTTCATGCATCATTCACATTTGAGGGGAATTATACTGAAAAAACTTTAGGTTAAGTGGGGGATTAGCAGCTGTTGCGATGTCGCGGTCGCACAAATTAATTACCCTAGCTTCAAATACAACACACAAGATAGTATAGACCAAGCAAGGGGTCGATCCCACAAGGAAGTTTCAAGTCAGATTTTTATGTTGTACGTTATGTAATTGGGGGGATTTGGTTTGTGATTATCTAAACTATGGCAGCAATTAAACTAGCAAACAAAATTAATTAAAACCGAAACTTATCAAGAAAACAAACCTTGGTCGCAAGCACACATCCACCAACGAAAATTAGAACCGATCCTTGAAACAAAAATTGCAGTTTATATTCTGAAATTTTATCTTTTCTTAACGTTGATTAATTAACGGATCCGCCGTATAACTAATCCTAACCAACAAACAATCAAAGTGTCCGCACTAATGATTCAATTTAATGGTAGCTTTAAAAACTAGATAATTTCATCAAGATTAACACACAAGCTGTCCGCAGCTTGTGTCACTTTGTTCAAATGTTCTCCCTAAGTTCAATAACGTAATTCCGCCACAATTATCAAGCTTAGTTGCTTCACAAGTTCATATATCACAACTCCGGTTTGATATTAAACTTAGCAATAGATTGTTCACAACAATAACTTAGAGTCCGCTCTAGCAATCATCAACAACAATCATAGGAAATATGCATAGGAAAACAATGATACTCATTCATAACATAAACTGAAAATAAAAGGAAGAATAAATCTCACGGTTCTTGAAATCCGAAGGTTTGTTGTGTCCTTGCAACCAAGAAAAGAGCTTAGCCTTGCATAACTATTGAACTACTATTTCTAAAGAATGAAAAGAGCATGATTTTTGGGTTTGTAGAGGAGAGAATGTGTGTTTATTCTCTGCTGGCTGCTGCCTCCTTCTGCTCTCCCTCTTTTCTGCTGGCTGCTGCCTCCTTCTCTCTTTCTTTTTATATGCTAAGAAACCCTAGTCTTTATTTTACAAAATAGTCCTTCCTTGAGTTGTCAGTTTATATTTAAGTACTTCAATAACTATTTTTCCTAAAAGGAGAAATAGCCTTGCATGAAATCTTCAAGCTCTGACTTAGAGGAGCTAAATTGCTGATATAAAAACTTGGATGTCGGTTTAGATGCTTCGGAATGTAATTTGGACTTGTTTCTTCACGAAACCTGTTTGCTGGCAGAATTCAGTTGTCATCTTTGAAAACTCATATCTCCCTCATATGACATCGTTTTTAGCTGAAATTTTGAGCGTGGATAGGTCTTTGAATTAGGAATCCACGAAAATTGAGTTTGCATTAATTGGACTTCTGTAGCTCCAGATATTAAATTTTGAATGGCCAAAGGTCAACACTGGCAGAATGCGAGATTTGACTTTGCAGGATGTGATTTCCATGATCTTTCTCTTTTTATTTTTCTTGCATTGCATTTCCAGAAAGGTATGGATGTTAGCTTTTTAGTGCCACTGGAATCACTTCATTTTGATCTCTAGAACTCACGCTCTGCACAAAACATCGACTGAACATCAAATCTGCCAATTACTTCCAATTTACTCCTTTTTGCATCTTTCATCCAAAAGTGCCTTCAAAACATAAAACAAAGAATATCAAGGCATTTTATATATAAAACATAGGCAAAATACTAGTTAAATGGGGGTGAAACTATCAAATAATATGATTGCATCAGCAGCTTACCTTATGACTTTTAGTTAATGTTTAGGTTTGTGTAAGCCCCAACTCTTTGCTAGACGGGTAATGATTGGTGCACATGCCATCCCATTACCTATTGAGCTCCCATATTGCCTTCATGAGGGTGATCACTAGGACAACAAGAGACCCTTTTGAGACGAGGTAGAAAGTCACCCATCATGTAATGGCCCAAACCTATCCTTAGAGTATGACCTCCGTAATACGCATGTACATACGTACACATACATCCATTCATTGTAAATAACGTACATACATGCATTAGGTTGAAATATAGGTCCCCAAAGAGTTTACAACACCCGACTTCGAGCGAGAAACATGGAAGATAAAGAGCGCACTCATCGTGATGCCTATTTTCAAGAAGAGTTAGAATCTCTAAAGACAAGTGTGACTCGCCTTACTAGCTAACTCGAGTAAACATTGAGAAATACCTCTGGTGAAGGTCCTTCTAACCGACTGGTCACCTTTAATCAGATTCCAACAATAGCTCAGCCCGAAGAAAGACTGAGTGAACATGGTCAAGATCCTCAACATAATCTAGCATTTGAGCAGTCAGCGACACCTGCACCAGCCCCTACAGTCATGAATGCATTTGCTAACGAGTCCCATTAGGCTAAGTCATCCGATAGCATTGATTAAAATAAGATAGATGCGTTGGAAGCCAGACTCAAAATCATTGAAGGGGTAGACGTATATGATCCAGTAAGGGCAGCAAAGATGTGTCTGGTCCCAAATATGGTTGTCCCAAAGAAGTTTCACGTTCCTGAATTCATCAAATATAGTGGAACACAATGCCCCATGACTCATCTCAAGTACTATTGTAATAAAATGGCAGAAGTAGTACATGATGAAAAACTACTGATGCAGTTTTTTCAAGATAGCTTAAGTGGGGAAACATTGAGCTGGTACATGAGATTGGACAACACAAAGATATGGAGATGAAAAGATCTTGTGGATGCTTTTATTAAGTAGTACAAGTACAACATGGACATTGCTCCTGATAGAACCAGCTTGTCCAATTTAGAGTAAAAGGACAAAGAAAGCATAAGGGAATATGCTCAAAGATGGCAAGAATCAGCTACTCAAGTTCATCCTCCACTTTTGGACAATGAGATGGTCACTTTATTTGCCAACACACTTAAAGCGCCATATTATGAGCATGTGATGGGTAGTTCGGCCCAACAATTCACTGACGCTATGGTAGTGTGTGAACGTATAGAGCAAGGCGTCAAGAGTGGTAGAATTTCTGCACCCACCGAGAAAAGAGGCTTCGAAAGGAAAAAGGTCAACCATGTTGGAGATGACTATAGGGGTAGGAAAAACTCATCCCAAAACTACCATACTCCATCCCAAGTTCCTGACATAAAAAAACTTGAAACCCAAAACTATCAAGCCAAAAGCCAAATTGAAAATTACCAAAAGGTCCAAGAACAACTACCTCCATTATCGCTACCCTTGAATGAGACGTCTGTGCAACCACTTTATCCTAGCTGGTAAAAGTCAGAGCTCACTTGCGAATATCATACTGGTGTTGCTGGACATAGCATCCATACTTGCAACGCCTTCAAGAGAAAGCTTTTGCAATTAATCAAGGCAGGGTGGATAGCATTGGAAGACGCTCCTAATGTGAACATGAACCTTCTACCTAATCATGCTTGAAGCGGTGGATCAGTAAAAGCACTAGAGGCAGAATGCTCAGAAAGCACCAATGGTCAAGGTAGGGTGCGAAAAAGGCAGCATAAATTTTAAAGGACTCGAATTTTGACCACAGTTTTTGTCCCCACCGTTAATGAGACCTCTACAAGAGCTGTTGTGGGAAGGCTAGCCTAAGAGGAGATTTATGAAAATGGAAGGATGAAGCCTGCCTTATTATTGTCTTTTGTTTGATAATTTTTGTTTCAACTTGTTTCAGTCTTGTTGGTAATTTGGCTCATTATACTACAAGACTTTCTCTGTCAAATGAGTCTTTCTTGTTAATAAGATCATGTGTGTTCTTTTGTTCAGGACATGCCTTTATTTTTCTTGTTGTTTCATGCAAATAACACACCGAGTATAAGTTTTACTCACGAAACCACTGATGTTTTCCCTTTTCTTCCCAAAATAATGCATGATCTCACATGTTCACAAAGATTTTTGGGAATTCAAACTTTACATTTCTCTTCTTTGAAATTTGAATTTGATTAAGAATTAAATTGGAAGCAGATACCTATCATTATCTTGAAGATAAGGATAGAATGACCAAAGCACATTGGAGTCCCTAGTTTTCGCGCAAGTTGACAAATCACACTTTTCATCAAAATAAATCTCTGAACTTTTAATTTAACATTTTAACCCCTATAAAATTAAGTTAAAAGCTAATGGGATAAAATTTAGGTTACAACAAATGTTAAAAAAACAAGATGATAGTAGGAAACGTGAGATATTGGTTGTCCAATACATGTATTGGGACTGAACAATTCGGTCACCCAACTTTTGCATCCTACATTTTGCATCCTTAGGAATTAATTATGTTCCATAGGTATTATTTATTTACTTTTCACTTGGGCTTGATAAATTTCAGTTTGACGATGCATTCCTCGAATTCTAGTGAAAAGGATTATGCATGAATAGAAGTATCCATCAAAATATTACAGGAAAAAAGAAATTGCGCAGAGCAAGTTATTATTTAATATCGAATTTGATTGATAACCAATCAATACATATAAAAAATAAAAAATAAATACAAATAAATATTATTATTACAACAAGAACAGCATCGATCCTAGACGAAAATGTGAGAATTAATTCGAAGACAAAGATCCACTGATGTCTACAAACTAGAAGGACGCAAACATGCATGGAATAGAATTTATCAGACGTGGAAACCTAACTTGCTGCAACAAAGTTTGACTTCAGCGTTTGGTGCTATTCTGATGTGGTTTCAAGTAGGTCTTGATCATACGAAAAGGGCTCCTGCATTGTTAATAAATTAGTTTGTTAAGCATGAAAAATGAATACAATAAAATTAGTAGTTATGGAAGAAGATATACAATAATACCTTATTATATTTCATGCCAATATATGTTTAATCAATTCTCGACTTCTTACGGCTACGAGCTGATGCCTCCTCCATTCGAGATTTTGATTTTCTGTTATTGCAATCATTTGTGTTATGAGAAATGTTGAGAGGTTTTTTTGATAATAATAAGAGGAGATGAAAAGAGGCCTTACATGTTATCGTTGAGTTGAGTACTTTCGTCCTTCTTCAGAAATTGCTTAAACCACTTCACAGAATTTTTGGCATATCGTTTCAAGTTGTTTTCGTAGTCAATGTAGAAGAGACCAAACCTTGAACCATAACCGGATCCCCATTCAAAATCATCCAAGAATGACCAAGCAAAAAACCCCTTGACATCGACACCATGGTCACTGCAAAAGTCAAGTTTTTAGAGCAGATCGGACTGAGAAAGAAAAAACTAGGACTGTTTGAAAAAGGAAGCGAGAACATGAATTTGGAAAGAGCAAACTCACTTGATAGATTTCAGAACATTGTGGAAAATGTCTTTATAATATTGCTCCCTTATGGCATCATTGAGGGCTTCCTCTAATGACGAGGAATTCACGTCATCAACTCCTAATTAAAAAAAACCAACAAATCAGTAAATCAGAGCTTCTTGACAACTATAACCATAAACACACGAGGGTTGTTAACTCTGTTCTTACCATTTTCAGTGATATATATTGTTGGATTTTCATACGCGTCCTTTATGTAATTCAAGAGATGACGAATACCTTCGGGATAAATATAAAGCCAACTTGAACCCGCCTGCGAATTTGATTTATATATCTCAATACCAAGGGGAAAAACAGAAAGATTCTACATATCAATTACTAATTTGTTGAAACAAGAATGAAGAATCACATTCACCTGTGGGCCTATTGGTATTCCATTTCTCTCCCTGTACGTAAAATAATATCAACATAAGTGAGAAAGTGTAGAGTTTTAGACCTTGTATTCTTCTTATTCTGAGAGTTTTTTTTTTTTTTTTATCACTTAATTAACAAGTAAATAAATATTTCACCTGGCCAGTTAACACGAGCATCTTCCATAAACCCAATATTTTTATAGTCAACATCCTCAACATTCTGAGCATAGTATGTAGTGTAGTAATTGACCCCAATAAAGTCATAAGATCCTCTCAGCATCTTGGATTCCTCCTCACTGAATCTAGGCAATCTTCCTCCAACGTAGTCGTGCATATTCTGTGGATAGTCACCTTTAGTTAGAGGATCCATGTACCTGCCAAAAACATAGAATTTAAGATCCTGGTTTCTTCTCCATAGAATTTAAGAATCCAAATTAATTAATGTTTGAAATTATTATATTATCCAAATCAGCTAGCAAAATGCTTACCATCCAAGCATAAAATCAAGGCTTCGTTCAGTTGCCATCCGATCACTTTCACTAGTTGAGTAAGGTTCAAACCAATGAGAAACGAGGGTTATCCCAATTTTACCTCCTTGACACGTCTGACGAGATTTTGTCAATGATAAAATTAGCACAGTCACACAGGAAACTTTGGTGAAATATGTTATGAAACGAACCACAAATTATAATTATAGCTTTAGCTTTTGCAAACCTGATACTTTTCCTTGTATACTTTCACAGCCGTTGCATGAGCAAGCAATAGATGATGGGTTACAATGTAAACCTCGGTGGCGCCAGAGATTTTGGGTTGGCCTGGATAATTCTCCAAAGTTGAAATTCTGCCGGGTGCCAATGTGCCCGTGTCATAGCCATTGACGCTAAACATAAAAGGCTCATTTAAAGTGATCCAGTGCTTCACTCGGTCTCCAAATCTTTGGAAGCAAAGCTCCACGAAGTCTCGGAAATCGATTCTATATGAGTTTTGAAATTATTAGATTCAAGCATGGAGGATTTAAATTAAAGTGAGATGTTTATATAATATGAATATAATTACTTACAAAATATTAGGGCTCAAGAAACCACCATATTTGTCCTCAATTGCTTGTGGAGTGTCCCAATGAAAGAGAGTTACATAAGGCTGTATACCTGTACATTTCAAAGCAAAATTAATATGAGAAAACTAAAGTGCATGTGAAACGTTTTGTATGAGAGTTTGGAAAATGCTTTTCAAATTTTCGAAATTCAAGCAAAGTAAGATTGCCCCTGCATTTACCATGGCCACTTCAAGATTCTTATTTTTAGTCGGTAACATTATTATGAAACGCAGTCATGGAGGAAAAGGAAAGGGGTATAACCATTTTTTATGAGCTCATCGATGAGATTGTTGTAAAACTGGATCCCTTCTTCGTTTATTCCAGCACTTAGTCTGCCATCTGATGAATTCAGTTCGATTATTGAAAAATCAAAGTAAGGAAAAATGTGGGACTTCGAAATTCGAGACGCGTCCCATCCTCGTGAATTAAAAAAGGAATGAGATGTAGGGTAAAAACAAAAGAAAACACTTACGTGGTAATACCCTAGACCAAGAAATAGAGAATCTGAAAGCATCCATTCCCATTCCCCTCATTCTTTGCACATCTTCCTATAACATTTTGTGTGTAAAATATATCAACAAGTGTAATGGTGATCAGATCCACAAAAGGCAACTAAAAGAAAAATAAGATGAACAACGTACCTTATAGCGATTATAGAAATCAACTGCCACCTTTGCATTGCTATGGTCACTTATCCTCTCTGCAATTTTTCAGAATTTGTTCTTAAATTCCTTTGAATATATATTATTTGATAAAAATCATATTTACATCTTTAATTTGCACGCACTTTCTCCCCCTAACCCCAAAAGTCACCTTCTTTCTTTCCCTTTTCTCTCTTCTTTTTGGATTTAATAGACAAAATACACTATGGTTTTAGGCAGGCCATCAACATGCTGGCAGGTGACTCCTTGAGAGATTTATATTCGTTGTTTTAGTTAGGAAAGCATTGTAACGAACTCCTGCATTGAATAAAGAGATACCTGGATGCTCCTCGATGAAGGTGTCCCATATATTCGGCCCTTTGCCTCTCCTGTTTGTTTCACCTTCAAACTGCATATAATTTAAACGTTATCAGAGAACAAACAATTGAGGCGTTTCTCTCTTCGACCAGAGTACTTGAAGCAATGTTGTACCTGGTAAGCTGACGAAGAAGATCCAAAAACGAAACCATCTGGGAAAGAATTACGACTCAACTGGGCAATACTTCCCATGATATACACTAAGTCTTTGTTGAACAGCCTTGCAGAAGAGCAATAAAAGCTTGAGCAGCACTAAAGATTGTTGGGTGATCAGAATAAAGAATGTATAGTGAGATAGCAGTGAAAAATAAATAAATGAACGTATGAAGTATTGATTTTGTAAGAACATCGACATGCCAGAGCCTATTTATAGGCATCATTTTGAAAGGTTATTCTCAACAACCAAGAAGGATAATTGTGGTCAATTATTATTATTTGTTTCAATTGACCGATCAATGAAAATTCAATTTGGATAAGGTTATTTGTCATTTGAGGAATTCATGGTGTTGAAACAGGCTCCAAACTTAAGATTCCGTGCTCTAATTGCACTGTGAAGCCTAGCAATTGTACTTGAAGCTTGCTGAGAAAATTCAGCTACCGGATCGTCAACATAAGAATTGTCAACGACATTGATTTTCTTGTCTGATGGCAACGAAGCCAAGCGAAAGTTGA
The DNA here is from genome assembly GCA_015852605.2 of Populus deltoides. Lineage (NCBI taxonomy): Eukaryota > Viridiplantae > Streptophyta > Magnoliopsida > Malpighiales > Salicaceae > Populus > Populus deltoides. Next base: position 29,701,573 of record CM027570.2, on the reverse strand, counting down.
CGGGTTTCCAGCCCAAGAAGAGTTTTTAAATGATATGTTGACCTTTCGCATTCAGACATGAAGGATATTCCGAGCTACAAAAAAACATTAGCAATCACTTGCTAGAAATTTTGCATGAAACACTTTTCATTTCCTTACACTGAATCAGCCAAGTCAAGCACAATACATGATCTTTAACCAAAAGCCTAGGAGAGAAACCAATTACGATCAATCTCTAAGAAGACTTTTCTTCAATCCCAAACTGACAACCATCTCTAAATCGTGCAAGAAATGCTTTGAAGCGATCAACTAGTCATCAGCCTGGAATTCATTTGGCTTTGAAGCCATCAACTAGTCATCAGCCTGGAATTCAATTTTACAGCTGTCCGGAATTTATTTTCCAAGAAAGTTTATCCGCGAGCAAACTTCAACTTGATTAGGAGAAAGAAACTGCGTTTTGCTTCTATCAGAATTCAAGCATCCTCTTTGTCGCACGTCCCCCGCGCGGCGATTCGGCAATTTTCCGTAAGTTTTGCTGAATTAGTTTTTTGCTGAATTAGTTCTTTGGGAGTCGCCACCTAGTATTTAATGGAGGGCTACTAGGAAACCTGGGTGCACCGGTCTTTGTCAGAGATTCAAGGGTTAGGGACTGATTGCGACTAGAGAAGGTATTAGCACCCCTAGCACACCTTACCTGAGGGGTAAGCTGCTTTGCAGTTTGATGTGATTTGAAAATTTAAAATATTAATTAAATTCTAAGGTTTTAATAAATCAGTTATTAAATCCCAGAATATATGTAGAAACATGTTCTTACATTTTCATGGAAAATATAACATGATTTTATTTGTCCTTAAGATATTTAACCATATTCAAATTAAACAATTAATTCTTTTTGTCTTTTTTAACATTTATAAAACATGTAAAATAAAATACATACACACACGTCACTTTTTACTATAATCAACTCACACATCATTTTTACAAGTTACAAAATAACAAAAAATTAAGCAAAAAAAAACAAACAGTAATTTCAATACATAATCCAGCATGTAAAGATTACAAAACAGACCCCTAAAAATCCAAGAATTGCAGAGGAGGTCTTCTGGAACTGCAGGGGCAGTGGCGGCGCGTGGGTTCACGCGCCACCGCATGAAAGTCAGTCGAGGAGGGGGGCTTTGGAACGGTTTCCTCCTCACTTCTCTTCCCTGCCCGTGGTGGCTTTCACCGTGACCTGCAACAAGAGAAAACACCCAAGCAGTCGATTTTATTTTGTTTTTTAGATCTGTCCAGCTCCTCTGCCTTCCCCCCTCTCTGTCGACGTTTCTTCTGACGATGGCCGGTCTGGTGGCTGGGAGGGCTTCTTCTTCTCCTCCGCTTCAGTGGCTGGCGGTGACTTTGGCTCACTCAGGTTTTGGCCAAAAAAACAGAGGCAGCTGGGGAAGAAGAAAGCAGGACTCGGGTCTGTCGGGCGGAGGCGGCGTTCTCGGGGGCTGTCGGCTGGATGCTGTTCGGCCGCCGCTGGGGCTTGTGGGCAACGGTGGAGCTAGCTGGAGGCAGGGGCTGGCTTCTGTGGAGGCCAATCTGCGGATAGAAGACATGCTTGTGTGCAGAGGGGGGGCCGGTCTGGTTGGTTCTTTCCTCTGTCAAGAAGATGGAGAGACCAACAGGAGATGGCAGGGGCTGCCTCCTTTGGTGTTTTTGGCCGAGGCAAATGAGCGGCTGATTTGGGTTTATGAGGGAGAGGCCGAGAGAGGAGCTGTGAGGGGTTGTCTTGGTTATGGGGAAGCGGTGAAAACCGGCTACTGGGAGCAGGGGTCGTTTATTGGTTTGTTAGTGGCAGAGATAGGGGAGCGTGAGAGCTATGGCCTGAATCACAGAAAGAACCCTTCCTTGATATTTATACCTTTAGGGTTGTGTATAATACAAAGGGTGGAATGTACTATACATGATACTTATTCCTATACAAGGTATTTACATATATATGGGACTCTTTCCATAAAAAACTAGATAGATCAATAAAAGTCTTTGCATAGAAGAATAATATCCTAACACTGAAAATTGCCTCTCATCGCCTTACCATTCTTGAAGATTTTGTTTAGGGTCCCTAGATAGACAACTTAAACACCAAAACCAATGCATGAATCTACCCTAAAAATTCCACGAAATAGTACAGTGATGAAATAGATGATTACTAGTCCAAATCTCCTCACAATAAAAAGGAAAACGAGCATCCTCATAATTAACAATCCCCCTCTCAGCTAAAAAACCCTAGGTTGAGACTAGCATTAGAGGAGCCATATGAACACATCAATTTTAGGAGGCGCAAAAGCCTTTCCAAAGCAAAATAAAAAAAGAAGGAGCCACCAAGGACAGGCTATCTAGAAATTTGCAACACTGAACAATCAAATTTACATGCCTCACTATCTTCACCTCCAGAAAAAACTAAATCACGCTCCACGTGAATTAAAATTTCCCGTACAAAGCTTCTGAGACCTCAGATTCCTCCTCCAAGTCAAGCTCACCGGAATTATCAATCGGGCTATACACATTTGCATGGCCAACTAATTGCTGCAGAGAAAGATTAAATAGTCTAGGAAATAAATTATGAAGAGGAGCTGGAGTACCTAGCCAAGAATCGATCCAAGACCAAACGTTAATGTCATCACCTACCTTGAACCCAATGCTTGAATTAAGTCGAATGGCTATCTTTCTCTTGTGGAGAAAGTCAAAACAATGCCTCACTTGGGGTTGGAGAAAAAGAACAGAAAACACAGGGAAGCCCATTCTTGTGGCGTGCCACGGCGTCGATTAGCGGTATTGTCTCCAAAGTGTGTTGGAAAGGGGTTTTTGGATTTAATCATAAAATTATAATTATAAGATTCAGGAGTCGCAACCTAGTATTATGGTGGTTAGAAAACCTAATGGTCCGAGAGTCCGGGTAAGGGATTGGTTGTGCAAGGGGAAGACGATCAAGCCTAGCACACCCTCCCTAAGGTAAGTTGCATTGTTATTTGATTGGTATTCTAAGTCACATTTTTGTTCATTGGTCTTGTTTAAGGTTCAATGTAGATCTCCTTCATGAGGAAGTCTCTACCTTATCGGGTTAAATCTTGACAATTCTAAAGGCTAAATTTATTTATTTCTTGGAGATAGCTAAGTCATCAGCAATCGATCCAATGACAAACTAATTATAATGGGATATTTTGTATTTTGATCAAACCCTAATAGATAATCATAAACCGGTTATGATATCCATTTTATATATTTTAAATCATGATAAATATGATTTTTATCTCTCTTTAGAAAATATGCATGAAAAACTTTTAGGATTTGAGTTATCACAAAGACAAAATAGTTTTTTTTGTATTTTTTTGGACAGAGAAAATTAATTTTTTTTTTTTAATTTTCAAATTTGTTTATAAAGAAACATTTCAGATAAAACCGGTATTTTATAATGTAAGTCTAAAGCCTGATATTATACAAAATAGTTGGAAAAACATCCTCCAGAGGCCCAATATATTTTTCAAATGCCTTTGGAATTCTTGAAATTTTCTCTTTTTTAAAAGAATATATATTTTAATAGTATTTTATTTTATTATGAAATATATATTGGATTAGACCCAGCTCAGTCATCTAGGCTCGAATGAAATAGGTCCACCCGACTCAATCGAGGTAGGTCGTCAAGCGGGGCTCAACAACCTTTCTCTTTTTTTTTGGGTTGGGCGGACCTAGTCCATCCGGGCTTGGTAAACAGTTCAACCCGTTGTTGTTAATGGCATTTTTTCCATTTTGCATGCAAAATGTATTGTGATGCAAATGGCTATGACGGGGGTTTGGAGACTTTAACCTTGCTTAAACTTTTGTTTAAATTAAGTTAGTAAGAATAAAATAAATGGAAAGTGTGGTGGCTTGATTTGTGTTTTAACCATCAAAAGCAAGCTAATTATGATTTAAATTGAAGAAAATGCTTAGTGTCTTTCCTTAGACATGCTTTCACTAGATTATTGGCAAGGAAAATGAAATGGTAGACATGACGACATATGTTGGTGTTAAATGCATGACTTAATAAAAAAGTGAGGACTAGATTATGGGGGCAAGGAATGAGAAATAGAGGCAAGCCACTTATAAAAAGGACCTTGTGACAAATATGGATTCTAAAGAAGTTGGATAGGCTAAATTGGTAGTAGAAACATGAATAAGTGATGATGATATATATAAACCTTAGGATATTAATGTAAAAACAAAGTTAATAGTAGGAAAAGTTGAGATATTGGTTGTTCAATCCATGTATTGGGATCGAAGCAGTTTGATCACACAACTTCACTAAGGTCAGGGCACCCAAATGATAAATTTAATATTTGTTTTTTAATAAAGGTTATAGGTATGGATGTTATCTTTTAAAAAAAATTGACCGCGCTTAATTTGGAGTTATAGAACTCTAGATAACGACTGAAAATGGAAGACGGGTCAAACTGTCTCGTCTGGGCGGTTGTGTTGAGTGCTATAATGAATAATTTCAAGGGTCTTAAGGGCAGAACATGGCTTTCTATTCTTCAATAGAGTTGTGGAACCATGTGTTACCTTTCCAAGGACTCAAGCCACACTTAAAACCGAAGTCTATAACTTGACTTATTAATAAGATGGTAAACAATGCTCTCCAATAAAAACTTACATAAGGAGTGTAATGATGTAGTTGAAGGAAAATAATCGAAAAATGAAATTAAAAGATGGCAATGAATTCATGTGAATGAGATTGCAATAGTATAAGAATGCACATTGTGATAAAATTATAAGAGGGTATTCATTGTATCTCTTGATTCTTAAATAGAAGAGATACCGGGTAGGGTCATCGGTAATTGAAGGGACTAGGTCAGTTGGGGAAACAAATAGGTGCATCGCATCTTATCTTTTCAATATGTGTAAACTTATTGATAAATATTAGAATTTATTGTTTTATTGCTTTGATAAATATTGGAATGAATATGAGTACCTTGCGTACATTGATGTGTATCAACTGGTTCTGATATAATTGGAATGGATACGAGTATGTTGCATACATTGATATGTATAAACTTGTGATGATATTAATTGAATGAATAAGAGTACCTTGCATGCATTGGTATGGATCCAATTAATTATGATAATGTTTGAATGAACATGTGTATCTTGCGTACAATGATATGGATCAAGTTAGTTAGGATAATGTTTAAACGAACATGAGTACACTGTGTGCATTTCTATGTATCAAATTAATTATGTTATTATTAGAATGGATGTGAGTACCTTGCTTACATTGATAGGTATTGAATTAGCCATGATAACTTTGGAATAGGCGTGATTATCTTACATACCTTGGTATGGATTGGGCATACAAAATCACTTGGAGATTATTATTATTTGTTTCGATTGACCGATCAATGAAAATTCAATTTCGAACTTCTAATTGGATAAGGATACTTGTCATTTGAGGAATTCATGGTGTTGAAACAAGCAACCGGATCGTCAACATAAGAATTTTCAACGACTTTAATTTTCTTGTCTGATGGCAATGAAGCCAAGCGAAAGTTGACGGGTTTCCAGCCCAAGAAGAGTTTTTAAATGATATGTTGACCTTTCGCATTCAGACATGAAGGATATTCCGAGCTACAAAAAAACATTACCAATCACTTGCTAGAAATTTTGCATGAAACAATTTTCATTTCCTTACGCTGAATCAGCCAAGTCAAGCACAATACATGATCTTTAACCAAAAGCCTAGGAGAGTAACCAATTACGATCAATCTCTAAGATGACCTTTCTTCAATCCCAAACTGACAACCATCTCTAAATCGTGCAAGAAATGCTTTGAAGCGATCAACTAGTCATCAGCCTGGAATTCATTTGGCTTTGAAGCCATCAACTAGTCATCAGCCTGGAATTCAATTTTACAGCTGTCCGGAATTTATTCTCCAAGAAAGTTTATCCGCGCGAAAACTTCAACTTGATTAGGAGAAAGAAACTGCGTTTTGCTACTATGGAATTCAAGCATCCTCTTCAAGCCTCCAGCGAATTCCTTAACAATTAGCGGTATTAGATTACCATTTTTATCATACTATCCCCCATTACCTAGGCACGATTAAACACAGAATACATTATTGAGATTTAAGCAAAATTATTGATAGTGTCTCAAGTTCACGTAATTATTGTCATTGTACTTCATTATTGAGATTTCCGAAATATTATGGAACGTGTGCTAGGATAGGAAAAATTGTATTACTAATGTATTGACTTGTCATGTGTAGGATGCTATACCGTAACACATGTATTAAAATATACAGTTTTTATCAAAACATTGCAAAAAACTATAAAACAAAAAAAAATATCATATTTTCATGCATACGGCCAAGTCTCCCAAAGATAAAAAAATTATATCGTATTTTCATACAACAAAAATTCAAAATATATTTTAGCATGTATCTTGAGCTTTAATAACTAGTTTATTAAAGCCCTGAGAACTAGCTAGGTCAATATTTCAAAAAAAACAAAAAAAATATATATTTTTGTTTAGTATCGGGGGATTACGAACTTATCGTGAGGCGTATTCCGATATTAAAAGGCTAGTTCTTTTATGTATAGACATTAGAATGGTCGGGATTTACCGATAAGATAAAAATTTCCATCTTGAGAATGACTTTTCTTCAACCTTAGGCGGACCAATAATTAGAAAGCCGACAAAACCTTAGCTTTTATCGGACAATCAAACAATACAACTTACCTTAGGTAAGGCATATTTGGGGTGCTAATACCTTCCCTTTCGCCAATCGGTCCCCTGCACTGATTTCCGAGACCACTTAGGGTTCAGTAGTGACAGAAATACTAGGTGGTGACTCCCATTCCCTCATTCCACTGATAAAAGACAAGAATTCCTTGCCTATCCCATTTTTCAATTCCTAAAACCTAAAGTGGAGGCAATTTCACCTTGACGCCCCTTCCGCCTGGCAAAATCAATGGGTCGCATTGGTATCGACAACTATTTATGGTGTGATTAGCTACTTCAAGTAAGGAGGTTAATGATGTCAAGGGTTCTTGACATCAGCAACTTTGATAATAAACCAGATATGAATAATAATTGATTAATTATTCCGGGGTAGGAATAGTAATGAAATCAATTGCTTGTATTGATATAGGCACTTGAATTGAATTGATTAGTCTAACCCAATATTTGGAGACTAATGATACCAATGAGATTCATTAGTATCGGCAATTACATTCAAAAAATATGAGAGAAAATATTGATTAATTATTCTGAAAGAATGAGATAAGATAATGATACCAAGAGAGGAATATCTTGGTATCAAGTGAGAATTGATTTAAAAGAATATGGTTTTTGAAACTATTGAGTTGTGTTGAGATTTCCAAGATAAAATTATTATCGGCTATTATGGAAAGAGACCTATTGAATAAAATGATGTCAAGCCACACTTTAAACGGAAATCTATAACTTTACTTACGAATAAAATGGTAAACAATGCTCTCCGATGAAACCGTGTAAGGAGTGTAATGAGGTAGTTGAAGGAAAATAATCGAAAAATGAAATTAAAAGATGGCAATGAATTCATGTGAATGAGATTGCAATAGTATACAAATGGACTTTGTGATAAAATTATAAGAGGGTATTGATTATATCTCTTGATTCTCAAAAGGAAGAGATGCCTAGAGTAAGGTCATTGGTAGTTGAAGGGACTAGGTCGGTTAGGGAAACAAGTAGGTGCATCACACCTTATCTTTTCAATATGTGTAAACTTATTCATAAAGTTTTGAATTTATTGTTTTATTGCTTTGATAAATATTGGAATGAATATGAGTACCTCGAGTACATTGATGTGTATCAACTACTTGATATATAATATGGATTCGTGTACCTTTGCGTACATTGATATGTATCAAACTTGCGATGATATTACTTGAATGAATAAGAGTACCTTGCATGCATTGGTACGGATCCAATTAATTATGATAATGTTTGAATGAACATGTGTATACTGTGTCAACGTGATCGGCGTCATTGCCGAAAACATCCACCCTCAAAATCTTATCTTATCTATAAAGTATCTGGCAAAACGGGGAGACAAGGTATTCTTGTCTTTTATTAGTGGAAAAATAGAATGGGAGACGCCACCTAGTATTTTGGTCACTAGGAACCCTAACTGGTCTCAGAGATCGGGTACGGGGACTGGTTGCGTAAAGGGAAGGTATTAGCACCCCAAATCGCCCTACCTAAGGTAGGCTGCATTGTTTTATTGTCTGATAAAACCTAAGGTCATGCCGTGTTTTCTAGTTGTTGGTCCACCTATGGTTTAAGAAAAGTCCTTCTCGGTAAGGAGATCTTTATCTTATCGGGTAATTATGCAGCAAAAAACAGAATTTAATATACGGAATACGCCTTACCTATAAGGTCGCAACCCAAGATATTAAAAGAAAACAAAATATTTTTTTGAAATTTTTGAAATATTGGCCCTAGTTCTCACGACTTTAATAAACTAGTTATTAAAGCCAAAATGCATGCTAATACATATTTTTAAAATTTTCTTTGTTGTATGAAAATACAATATGATTTTATTTTTTATTTTTTATTTTTTTGTTTTTGAGAGACTTGGCGTATGCATGAAAACAAAACATTTAATTTTATTTTTTTAGTTTGGATGAAAACCAAGTATTTAAAACTGGATTTGTATTTTTTACAGCATAAAAATACAAACCAATATTTATTAAAATACAGTAAAATATTTTCGGGAAAATCACAGATTTTTCAAAGAATTTTTTATATTTGGGCTTGGCCCAACCCGCCCATGTAGCCGTGCTTTGACCCAGCCACCGTGCAGGTCACTGGCCCAAGCCAGTCACCCCAAACAAACCATGCACGCGTAAAACCTTACCGTGCATGGAACAGTGCGAAGGTAATTATATTACCTTCGCACTGTTCATGCTCGGTTTTGCAGATAGCAAAAACGAGCCCCTGTTTAAAGTGCAGAAGGATTCTTGTAGTTTCTTGTGTTTTCTCCCTGTTTCTGTTTTTTAGACTAACATGCGTCAATTCTTGTACAGACAGAGAAAGGAAATAAGCATACCTGGTTCTGAAGAAAGTGGAGCCTATGGTGGTGGTGGCTTACTCTGTTGTTTCCTTCGTTCTGGAAAAGAAAGAGCAGATGGTGGCTCAACTCCTCTGTTGGTGTTGCGTTTTCTGCCGGTCCTCGGTTCCTCTGTTGGTTTCGCCTCCTCTCTGTTTCTCTCTTATCCTGCTCGCTCCCTCTGCCTCTCTCTTCTTTACACTCTCTTCCCACTGTTTTTTTGTTTCTGCTGTCTCGTTCTCCCCTCTCTTCTCTTTTTTTCTCCCCCCTCTGTCTCGTACCTCCCCCCCCTAGTCTCGTCCTTTTTCTCTCCTTTTATAGCCAAAACTGCATGCCTTCTTTTTTTATTATAATGAAAACGTTCGGGACCATTATTGCAGTGGTAACGGTAGAGAGATAGTAGCTGTGAAATGTTCCCCATAATCAGCGGCATTTGTTGCTGAAACGGTTCCTGTTTGCTGAATCGGTGAATAGTGCCTCTGAAACGGCACCGTTTTGCCACTTTTAAATGATATTTCTGATTTGGTCCTTGGATATTTTTACAATTTTATAATCAAGCCCCCCGGAAAAGTTTTAATTGGATCCCTTGATTGTAGCGCCTTTTCCGGTTTGGTCCATGGTTTCGGATTGTTTCAATTAAGTCCTTAATTGGCCATCAAACTTCAATAATTATGCAATTAAGCCCCTGATTGACCACATCAACTCTTCAAAATTATAATTGGACCCCAGAACTTTAATTTCTTCCAATAAAAGCGTAAATTGACTTAAAAATCAATTTTTCTTACAATCCAACCCTTCACAAATTCAATTAAACCTTAGATAAAATTTAAATGAGTCCATAAACATCTGATTTTAGACTTCTCTTCCTCAACTTGAATTTTTTTTGTCAACAAGACTTCCATCAGTCAAAAATATATTGTCCAGTTTCAACCTTTTGCATTTTTAAACCTCCTCAACCAATTTTGGCCTTCTTTCGGCATTCCAGCATCCTTTTCTCGCTGCAATTATTTTGTTTTGTATTTTTTTTATTTTTGTGTGGGAACCCAAAAATGGGTAAAAACATGTACCTTCGGTACAACAATATGGATCAATTAATTATGATAATATTTGAATGAACAAAAAAAAAAGATGGATAATTTTGGATCGAAGGGTTAAATTGAGAAGAAAAATTAAATTCACCAAATAATTAAAAGAAACCAATAAAAGAATGAGTAATAATTTTTTTAAAAAATATATCTAAGGATGAAAATGAAAACAATTAAAAGAATATAGAAGGGCAAGAAAAAACTTAAGAAACAAAAAAAATAAGAATAAAATTGGAAAAAATAAAAAAACTACAAAAAAACTAACGACAAAAATTATAAATAAAAAAGAACATTGACCAGTCATCCTGAAATAACCGCAACTAAGATACTACCCGAAATCTTAAATGGCTAGTGCAAATTTTAGTGGAGAAAAGAGGGAAAAAAAATTGTGAATCCAATGAGACACGGAGAAATGAGGTTCTTAACCGGCAAATTCGGCCACTTTAGTACTCTAACCGCCAAAATTGCTTACACCCCCTACCCTTGAATTTAAGGATTATTTCAAAGAGACCCTACATTTTGCATCCTCATGAATTAATTATGTTCCATGTCAAAGAACCATCTCAACCCAATAGCTTAAGCTGTTAGGTGAGGTACCAGGATATGATTTATATTATTCTCTAACACACCCCCTCAAGTGAAAGCCCTTTGGGCTTGAAACTTGCACAGGCCCACTTTACCTTGTGCTTAATTTTTATCAAATAAATAGAGATGGTGAGATTCGAAATCGTGACCGCTTGATCATCAAGGTTCTGATACCATGTTAAAGAACCATCTCAACCCAATAGCTTAAGCTGTTAGGTGAGGTCCCATGATATGATTTATATTATTCTCTAACATAGGTATTATTTATTTACTTTTCACTTGATCTTGATAAATTTCAGTTTGACCATGCATTCCTCGAATTCTAGTGAAAAGGATTGTGCATGAATAGAAGTATCCTTCAAAATATTACAGGAAAAAAAGAATTGCGCAGAGCAAGTTATTATTTAATATGGAATTTGATTGATAACCAATCAATACATATAAAAAATAAAAAATAAATACAAATAAATATTATTATTACAACAAGAACAGCATCGATCCTAGACGAAAATGTGAGAATTAATTCGAAGACAAAGATCCACTGATGTCCACAAACTAGAAGGACGCAAACATGCATGGAATAGAATTTATCAGACGTGGAAACCTAACTTGCTGCAACAAAGTTTGACTTCAGCGTTTGGTGCTATTCTGATGTGGTTTCAAGTAGGTCTTGATCATACGAAAAGGGCTCCTGCATTGTTAATAAATTAGTTTGTTAAGCATGAAAAATGAATACAATAAAATTAGTAGTTATGGAAGAAGATATACAATAATACCTTATTATATTTCATGCCAATATATGTTTAATCAATTCTCGACTTCTTACGGCTACGAGCTGATGCCTCCTCCATTCGAGATTTTGATTTTCTGTTATTGCAATCATTTGTGTTATGAGAAATGTTGAGAGGTTTTTTTGATAATAATAAGAGGAGATGAAAAGAGGCCTTACATGTTATCGTTGAGTTGAGTACTTTCGTCCTTCTTCAGAAATTGCTTAAACCACTTCACAGAATTTTTGGCATATCGTTTCAAGTTGTTTTCGTAGTCAATGTAGAAGAGACCAAACCTTGAACCATAACCGGATCCCCATTCAAAATCATCCAAGAATGACCAAGCAAAAAACCCCTTGACATCGACACCATGGTCACTGCAAAAGTCAAGTTTTTTAGAGCAGATCGGACTGAGAAAGAAAAAACTAGGACTGTTTGAAAAAGGAAGCGAGAACATGAATTTGGAAAGAGCAAACTCACTTGATAGATTTCAGAACATTGTGGAAAATGTCTTTTATAATATTGCTCCCTTATGGCATCATTGAGGGCTTCCTCTAATGACGAGGAATTCACGTCATCAACTCCTAATTAAAAAAAACCAACAAATCAGTAAATCAGAGCTTCTTGACAACTATAACCATAAACACACGAGGGTTGTTAACTCTGTTCTTACCATTTTCAGTGATATATATTGTTGGATTTTCATACGCGTCCTTTATGTAATTCAAGAGATGACGAATACCTTCGGGATAAATATAAAGCCAACTTGAACCCGCCTGCGAATTTGATTTATATATCTCAATACCAAGGGGAAAAACAGAAAGATTCTACATATCAATTACTAATTTGTTGAAACAAGAATGAAGAATCACATTCACCTGTGGGCCTATTGGTATTCCATTTCTCTCCCCTGTACGTAAAATAATATCAACATAAGTGAGAAAGTGTAGAGTTTTAGACCTTGTATTCTTCTTATTCTGAGAGTTTTTTTTTTTTTTTTATCACTTAATTAACAAGTAAATAAATATTTCACCTGGCCAGTTAACACGAGCATCTTCCATAAACCCAATATTTTTATAGTCAACATCCTCAACATTCTGAGCATAGTATGTAGTGTAGTAATTGACCCCAATAAAGTCATAAGATCCTCTCAGCATCTTGGATTCCTCCTCACTGAATCTAGGCAATCTTCCTCCAACGTAGTCGTGCATATTCTGTGGATAGTCACCTTTAGTTAGAGGATCCATGTACCTGCCAAAAACATAGAATTTAAGATCCTGGTTTCTTCTCCATAGAATTTAAGAATCCAAATTAATTAATGTTTGAAATTATTATATTATCCAAATCAGCTAGCAAAATGCTTACCATCCAAGCATAAAATCAAGGCTTCGTTCAGTTGCCATCCGATCACTTTCACTAGTTGAGTAAGGTTCAAACCAATGAGAAACGAGGGTTATCCCAATTTTACCTCCTTGACACGTCTGACGAGATTTTGTCAATGATAAAATTAGCACAGTCACACAGGAAACTTTGGTGAAATATGTTATGAAACGAACCACAAATTATAATTATAGCTTTAGCTTTTGCAAACCTGATACTTTTCCTTGTATACTTTCACAGCCGTTGCATGAGCAAGCAATAGATGATGGGTTACAATGTAAACCTCGGTGGCGCCAGAGATTTTGGGTTGGCCTGGATAATTCTCCAAAGTTGAAATTCTGCCGGGTGCCAATGTGCCCGTGTCATAGCCATTGACGCTAAACATAAAAGGCTCATTTAAAGTGATCCAGTGCTTCACTCGGTCTCCAAATCTTTGGAAGCAAAGCTCCACGAAGTCTCGGAAATCGATTCTATATGAGTTTTGAAATTATTAGATTCAAGCATGGAGGATTTAAATTAAAGTGAGATGTTTATATAATATGAATATAATTACTTACAAAATATTAGGGCTCAAGAAACCACCATATTTGTCCTCAATTGCTTGTGGAGTGTCCCAATGAAAGAGAGTTACATAAGGCTGTATACCTGTACATTTCAAAGCAAAATTAATATGAGAAAACTAAAGTGCATGTGAAACGTTTTGTATGAGAGTTTGGAAAATGCTTTTCAAATTTTCGAAATTCAAGCAAAGTAAGATTGCCCCTGCATTTACCATGGCCACTTCAAGATTCTTATTTTTAGTCGGTAACATTATTATGAAACGCAGTCATGGAGGAAAAGGAAAGGGTTATAACCATTTTTTATGAGCTCATCGATGAGATTGTTGTAAAACTGGATCCCTTCTTCGTTTATTCCAGCACTTAGTCTGCCATCTGATGAATTCATTCGATTATTGAAAAATCAAAGTAAGGAAAAATGTGGGACTTCGAAATTCGAGACGCGTCCCATCCTCGTGAATTAAAAAGGAATGAGATGTAGGGTAAAAACAAAAGAAAACACTTACGTGGTAATACCCTAGACCAAGAAATAGAGAATCTGAAAGCATCCATTCCCATTCCCCTCATTCTTTGCACATCTTCCTATAACATTTTGTGTGTAAAATATATCAACAAGTGTAATGGTGATCAGATCCACAAAAGGCAACTAAAAGAAAAATAAGATGAACAACGTACCTTATAGCGATTATAGAAATCAACTGCCACCTTTGCATTGCTATGGTCACTTATCCTCTCTGCAATTTTTCAGAATTTGTTCTTAAATTCCTTTGAATATATATTATTTGATAAAAATCATATTTACATCTTTAATTTGCACGCACTTTCTCCCCCTAACCCCAAAAGTCACCTTCTTTCTTTCCCTTTTCTCTCTTCTTTTGGATTTAATAGACAAAATACACTATGGTTTTAGGCAGGCCATCAACATGCTGGCAGGTGACTCCTTGAGAGATTTATATTCGTTGTTTTAGTTAGGAAAGCATTGTAACGAACTCCTGCATTGAATAAAGAGATACCTGGATGCTCCTCGATGAAGGTGTCCCATATATTCGGCCCTTTGCCTCTCCTGTTTGTTTCACCTTCAAACTGCATATAATTTAAACGTTATCAGAGAACAAACAATTGAGGCGTTTCTCTCTTCGACCAGAGTACTTGAAGCAATGTTGTACCTGGTAAGCTGACGAAGAAGATCCAAAAACGAAACCATCTGGGAAAGAATTACGACTCAACTGGGCAATACTTCCCATGATATACACTAAGTCTTTGTTGAACAGCCTTGCAGAAGAGCAATAAAAGCTTGAGCAGCACTAAAGATTGTTGGGTGATCAGAATAAAGAATGTATAGTGAGATAGCAGTGAAAAATAAATAAATGAACGTATGAAGTATTGATTTTGTAAGAACATCGACATGCCAGAGCCTATTTATAGGCATCATTTTGAAAGGTTATTCTCAACATCAAAGAAGGATAATTGTGGTCAATTATTATTATTTGTTTCAATTGACCGATCAATGAAAATTCAATTTGGATAAGGTTATTTGTCATTTGAGGAATTCATGGTGTTGAAACAGGCTCCAAACTTAAGATTCCGTGCTCTAATTGCACTGTGAAGCCTAGCAATTGTACTTGAAGCTTGCTGAGAAAATTCAGCTACCGGATCGTCAACATAAGAATTGTCAACGACATTGATTTTCTTGTCTGATGGCAACGAAGCCAAGCGAAAGTTGACGGGTTTCCAGCCCAAGAAGAGTTTTTAAATGATATGTTGACCTTTCGCATTCAGACATGAAGGATATTCCGAGCTACAAAAAAACATTACCAATCACTTGCTAGAAATTTTGCATGAAACAATTTTCATTTCCTTACGCTGAATCAGCCAAGTCAAGCACAATACATGATCTTTAACCAAAAGCCTAGGAGAGAAACCAATTACGATCAATCTCTAAGAAGACTTTTCTTCAATCCCAAACTGACAACCATCTCTAAATCGTGCAAGAAATGCTTTGAAGCGATCAACTAGTCATCAGCCTGGAATTCATTTGGCTTTGAAGCCATCAACTAGTCATCAGCCTGGAATTCAATTTTACAGCTGTCCGGAATTTATTTTCCAAGAAAGTTTATCCGCGAGCAAACTTCAACTTGATTAGGAGAAAGAAACTGCGTTTTGCTTCTATCAGAATTCAAGCATCCTCTTCAAGCCTCCAACGAATTCCTTAACAATTAGCGGTATTAGATTACCATTTTTATCATGCTATCCCCCATTATCCAGGCACGATTAAACACAGAATACAAATCACACCACAGTATAGTGCCTCAAGTTCACGTAATTATTGTCATTGTACTTCATTATTGAGATTTCCAACATTTGCAAGATGCTTACAAACCTTTTTTCTTTTCTTTAGTTGGAAGGTTGTCAGTACGAAACCTGTAATTCTGCTACCATGCATTGCTCCATATACGAGGATTATAAATAGGAGCTGTATAAAATATATAGGTGTATCTTTAATTTATTTCTTTATAGTAATCGAGTAGAATTAAATTAAAAGAGCACCATTAAGAAGATAGTGACCGAAGGAATAAAAACTTACAATATAAGTATCTAAAAGAAGGAGCAAAAAAGTGAAAATCAAACTAATTAGTCTAGTTCAAGATACATTCAAGACTACTAATCTAATCAGAACTTTGTGTAACTAAAGTTTCTAACTGAGAATTTCAACCAAAATGCCAAACGTTGAAAGGTAAGATAAAAAATCACATCCTAATTATAGACCTTGGACTCGAAGATAACTCGATTGCGAACTAACTAGAGTTGAGTTTTGTAAAGAGATTGAATTAATGTATAGTGTATTGGACGTGAATCGCAGCAGCCCTTCCTTGATATTTATACCTTTAGGGTTGTGTATAATAGAAGGGTGGAATATAGTATACATGATAATTATTCCTATACAAGGTATTTACATATATATATATGACTCTTTCCATAATATGCCCCGTCAAGCTGAAGGTGGAGACTGCACCCGAAGCTTGGATCGAAAAAAAACAAACGAAACTAGAGGGAGAGGCTTGGTAAGAACATCAGCTAGTTGATCCTTGGAAGAGATGAATCGTGCACTGAATTTCTTTCTTAGCAACGCGATCACGAACAAAGTGATAATCAACTTCAACATGTTTAGTACGTGCGTGAAACACTGGATTAGCAGACAGGAAAGTGGCCCCTAAATTATCACACCATAACATAGTTCTGGGTGAAGATGGAAGTTGTAGTTCTGACAACAAAGAGCGAATCCACAAGATTTCAGCAGTACCATCAGCTAAGGCTTTGTATTCAGCTTCTGTAGAGGATCTAGCAACAGTGCGTTGTTTCCCAGATTTCTAGGAAATAGGAGTGGAACCAAGGTACACAAGATAACCACCTGTGGATTTTCAATCATCGATCTTGCCACTGATCGGCATCAGTAAAGCCATGAAGAGACAAAGAGGAGTCCCGAGTAATATGCAGACCATAGGTGGCTATAGCCTGAAGGTAATGTAAGATGCGTTTAACTGCCGCCCAATGGTCCTCAGTAGGAGCATGCATAAACTGACACCCCTTGTTTACTGCATAGCAAATATCAGGTCTAGTAAAAGTAAGGTACTGTAGAGCACCAACAATCTGTCTATACTGTGTTGGGGTAGAGTGAAGAGTACCAGGCACAAATCCCAATTTAGACGAGGGAGACAACGGAGTATCAACTGGTTTGCAAGAAGTCATACCTGTTCGTTGGATAATGTCTAGTGTGTACTTGTGTTGACTAAGTAAGAGACCCATAGAAGTCGATTTAACTTCTATTCCTAGGAAGAAGTGAGCCAACCCTAAGTCCTGAAGCTTAAACTCTAAACTCAACAAAGTAATCAGTCGTTGAAGTAAGGCCGAGTCACTCCCAGTTAATAGAATATCATCAACATACACAAGCAGATAGATCATTGCACCACCGAAAGAGAGAATAAACAGAGAAGTATCAACCTTGGATGCCTGAAATCCAATGGAGATGAGAAACTCACTTAACCGATTGTACCATGCTAGAGGTGCTTGTTTCAAACCATACAAGGATTTATGAAGACGACACACATGAGATGGAAGTGTAGGATCAACAAAGCCAGGTGGTTGTGCCATGTACACTTCTTCCTGAAGAATGCCATTCAAGAAGGCATTATGGACATCTAACTGATGAATTCTCCAACCATGTGTGACAGCAATCGTGATCACAAGTCTAACCATGGTAGGCTTAACCACTAGACTAAATGTCTCCAAGTAATCAATCCCCTCTTGCTGCGTGAAACCGCGGGCAACCAATCGTGCTTTGTATCTGTCAACTCGACCATCGGCGTGCCGCTTAATCTTATAAACCCACCTACTGCCTACCACATTCATGGATGGATGTAAGGGCACCAGTGACCAAGTGTGATTACCATGAAGTGCCTTGATTTCCTCTGTCATAGCATTATGCCAAATCAAGTACCGGTTGGCATCTTTGGAAGAAAGTGGTTCCTGTTGAGGTAGAGAAACTACCCGGGAGGCAGGGGAGACACTAAAATTTGCTGTCTTGGATACACGTGGGCGAAGTACCATGGAGTGAGTGCGGGCAGCAGGAGGGGGAGTGGCAGACTCACTAGTCGTGGCTTGCTGAAGGGAGAATTGAGACAAATCAACACATAAATTAAGTCCAGGAGAGGAAATAGATGAAGAACCTGGTGATGAAGAGCTCAATACAGGGACAAACCGAGAAGGGGAAACAGCAGGTGAGACAGTCACAATCTGTTCACTCCTGGGGAGACGAACAGGGGAGCTGACAGGGGAACCAGCAGGGGTGACCTCCACACTTTGTTCACTGCTGGTGGGAACAACAGGGGAGACAGTAGTTGAACCAGCAAGAGAGAACGGCAAGTTTGAACCTGTACCTGAGGAATGATCATGACAGTGATATGCAGGTAATGGTAAGGGTGCTCAAAGGGTTGTGTTATGTGCAGGGGGTGTCGGGTGAGTGTTTGGATAGGATGATGGGATGGGCTGTAAAGTAGCAAAGGGGAGGTTGTATGGGTGAATCTACAACTGCTCGGTTTTGTCAAAAGGGAAAACAGTTTCATGAAAACGAGCATGACGAGTAAGATAAATACGGTTTGACGACAAATCAAGACAACGATATCCTAAATGAGAATTGCTATATCCTAGAAAGACACAAGGGGATGAGCGAAAATCTAACTTATGAGCATTGTATGGACGAAGAAATGGAAAGCAAAGACACCCAAAAGTACGGAGGAAAGCATAATCAGGAGTTGATTTTAAAAGACATTCAAATGGTGTTTTATGATTAAGAACAACGGTGGGCATGCGATTAATCAAATATACTGAACTTTTAAAAGCATAACTCCAGTATTTTAGGGGAGCTTTACATTGGCCAAGAAGAGTGAGCCCAGTTTCAACAATATGTCGATGACGACGTTCAACCATTCCATTTTGTTCATGAGTATGCGGACAAATAACACGATGATGAATACCAATGGTTTTAAAATATGTATTGAGTTTGCGATATTCACCACCCCAATATGTTTGAACAGACTTAATTTTTAAAGAAAATTGGCGCTCAACGAGTGCCTGAAATTGATGAAATATAGCAAACACATCAGATTTTGCAACCAAAGGATAAAACCTAATAAATTTGGTATGGGCATCCACAAAAATAACAAAATAGCGAAAACTATCAGACGAAAACATAGGGGAAGGACCCCAAACATCACTAAAAATTAGATCAAGAGGAGCTTGAGTTTGATGACCCGTAGTTTTTAAAGTCAAACGAGAAGATTTTCCCAAAGGGCATGCTGGACAATTAAAATTAAATTGTTTTGACGTACAGGACACCTGTTTAGTTGACACTAGAAAATTCAAAATGCGTGGACTAGGATGTGCAAGCCGACGATGCCAGACATCAGTGGAAGTAGAGATACATGTAGACGAGAAGACTTGAGGCAACGGCATTGCAGACGACACGGATAAAATATATAGACCATCTTTACTCCGACCGGAAAGAAGCACCTCCTTTGTCATGAGGTCCTTAACATAAAATAAAGATGGATGAAATTCAAAAAACACATTATTCTCAAGACAAAACTTTTGAACAGAAAGTAGAGGTTTTTTAATGTGAGGCACATGTAAAATATTGGATAAGGTAAATGTGCGTTTGGGTGAATGAATTTTAGAGTGAGCAATATTAGAAATAGTAAGGCCCTTACCATCGCCAACATGTAAATGATCATTACCACAATAAGGTTCTGAGCTCGTCATACTCGCAAGGTCCGGTGTCACATGATGATTTGCACCTGTATCAGGAAACCAAGTAACAGGAGCAGTTATAGGAGCATTATTAAATGCTAAATTGGCATTAGCTTGTAGATTATGAGTAGCCAATTGAGAGCACTGATGGTCGGTATGTCCATAGCCATAACACAGCTAACACTTTGCAGTTCGGTTATAGCCTCCTAATCGGCTTCCTTGCTACCCAAACTGCTGACCAGAGCTAGATGAAAACCGGTTTTGCTATTGCCCAAATTTCAGACTTGAACCATAACTATTAGTGCTGAAGTTGGAGTCTGAACTATAGCCATGATTCCCACGATTGTAGCTACGATTACTCTGTCTCCAACCCCCACGAAACTGACCCCTTCTTCCAGTACTCGAACCAAACTGACGCTGCCCAAAAAATGCAAATGGCTGCTGTGATGGAGTTTGGTAACAGAGGAGCTGTTACAGCAGGATGGAGTGAAGCCTTATGGAGAAATTCATATGTGAGGAGATGGCTATGGAGGTCTGTGTAAGAGATGGGATCAGCCTTAGTGGACAGGCTGGTTACCAGATCCTTAAAATCACTGTGTAACCCCTGAAACACGTACAAATTAAATTCGGCCATGGAGATTGGTCTGCCAGCAGCTGCAAGTTCATCAAACAAGGCCTTAGCCTTCTGCAAATAAGCGCTGGCAGAGTCATCGTGTTGTCGTAAATCTTGGAATGCACCGTGGAGCTGCATAATCCGTGAGTTTGAAGAGGAAGCAAGGGCAGTTTCCAGCGTTGTCCAAATTTCTTGAGAAGTTTTACAATCCACAACTAGGTGCAGAACTTTTGTGGAGAGCGAGGATAAAAGAGCACTCATGATTAGGTGATCTTGTTGTGTCCATAATAAATATGAAGGATTGACCGATGGTAAGGATGTGGTAGTAGATATAAGATGAGAGGGAGGACATGGTGAGGTGCCATCAACAAAGGAGTACACACCTTAGCCCAAGAGAAACGGTTTCATCTGCATCCTCCAATACAAGAAGTTGGTATTGGAGAGTCATAAGAAGATTACCTGCTACGTATTAGAAAGTGGAATGATGGCGGACTGCTTCATGATATCTAGTGAAGAGTTCATAGGAACTATCTTTGGCGATGCGGCCGCCAAAAGAGGATTGAGAGATTGGTGCAACACCAGCACCATGTTGAAGTTCTTGGTTGTCCATTGTCAAGAGAGAGGGAGAGGTAGACAGACAGGTGAGGGAGGAAGGGCTGAATGAAGATGGAAGCAGAGGAGTGCAACAGTCTAGAGGAGATGACTGAACAATAATCCAGAAGCGTGAAGGAAGATTTTGTTGCTGCTCTGATACCAAGTTGAGTTTTGTAAAGAGATTGAATTAATGTATAATGTATTGGACGCGAATCACAGCAACCCTTCCTTGATATTTATACCTTTAGGGTTGTGTATAATACAAGGGTGGAATGTACTATACATGATACTTATTCCTATACAAGGTATTTACATATATATAGGACTCTTCCCATAAAAACTAGATAGATCAATAAAAGTCTTTGCATAGAAGAATAATATCCTAACACTGAAAATTGCCTCTCATCGACCTGTACCATTCTTGAAGATTTTGTTTAGGGTCCCTAGATAGACAACTTAAACACCAAAACCAATGCATGAATCTACCCTAAAAATTCCACGAAATAGTACAGTGATGAAATAGATGATTACTAGTCCAAATCTCCTCACAATAAAAAGGAAAACGAGCATCCTCATAATTAATAACCCCCCTCTCAGCTAAAAAACCCCTAGCGTTGAGACTAGCATTAAGCAGGAGCCATATGAACACATCAATTTTAGGAGGCGCAAAACCTTTCCAAAGCAAAACAAAAAAAGAAGGAGCCCCCAGGGGCATGAGCTATCTAGAAATTTGCAACACTGAATAAGTGTTGGAACAATCAAATTTACATGCCTCACTATCTTCACCTCCAGAAAAAACTAAACCACGCTCCACCGCTGCAATTAAAATTTCCCGCGTACAAAGCTCATGGAGACCTCGATTCCTCCTCCAAGTCAAGCTCACCGAATTATCAATCGGGCTATACACATTTGCATGGCCAACTAATTGCTGCAGAGAAAGATTAAATAGTCTAGGAAATAAATTATGAAGAGGAGCTGGAGTACCTAGCCAAGAATCGATCCAAGACCAAACGTTAGTGTCATCACCTACCTTGAACCCATTGCTTGAATTAAGTCGAATGGCTATGCTTTCTCTTGTGGAGAAAGTCAAAACAATGCCTCGCCAAGGTTGGAGAAAAAGAAACAGAAAACACAGGAAGCCCATTCTTGTGGCGTGCCCGACGTCGATTGGCAGATATGTCTCCAAAGTGTGTTGGAAAGGGGTTTTGGATTTAATCATAAAATTATGATTATAAGATTCAGGAGTCGCAACCTAGTATTATGGTCGTTAGAAAACCTAATGGTCTGCGAGAGTCCGGGTAAGGGATTGGTTGTGCAAGGGGAAGACGTATCAAGCCTAGCACACCCTCCCTAAGGTAAGCTGCATTGTTATTTGATTGGTATTCTAAGTCACATTTTTGTTCATTGGTCTTGTTTAAGGTTCAATGTAGATCTCCCTTCATGAGGAAGTCTCTACCTTATCGGGTTAAATCTTGACAATTCTAAAGGCTAAATTTATTTATTTCTTGGAGATAGCTAAGTCATAGCAATCGATCCGAATGACAAACTAATTATAATGGGATATTTTGTATTTTGATCAAACCCTAATAGATAATCATAAACCAGTTATGATATCCATTTTATATATTTTAAATCATGATAAATATGATTTTTATCTCTCTTTAGAAAATATGCATGAAAAACTTTTAGGATTTGGCCGTATGCACAAAGACAAAATAGTTTTTTTTGTAATTTTTTGGACAGAGAAAATTAATTTGATTTTTTTTTTAATTTTCAAATTTGTTTATAAAGAAACATTTCAGATAAAACCAGGTATTTTATAATGTAAGTCTAAAGCCTGATATTATACAAAATAGTTGGAAAAACATGCGAGAGGCCCACATATATTTTTCAAATGCCCTTTGGAATTCTTGAAATTTTCTCTTTTTTAAAAGAATATATATTTTAATAGTATTTTATTTTATTATGAAATATATATTGGATTAGACCCAGCTCAGTCATCTAGGCTCGAATGAAATAGGTCCACCCGACTCAGTCGAGTTAGGTCGACTGGCGGCTCAACAACCTTTCTCTCTCTTTTTTTGGGTTGGGCCAGACCTAGTCATCTGGGCTTGGCTGAAACAGGTTCAACCCGTTGTTGTTAATGGCATTTTTCCATTTGCATGCAAAATGTATTGTGCATGCAAATGGCTATGACAGGGGGGTTTGGAGACTTTAACCTTGCTTAAACTTTTGTTTAAATTAAGTTAGTAAGAATAAAATAAATGGAAAGTGTGGTGGCTTGATTTGTGTTTAACCATCAAAAGCAAGCTAATTATGATTTAAATTGAAGAAAATGCTTAGTGTCTTTCCTTAGACATGCTCAGCTAGATTATTGGCAAGGAAAATGAAATGGTAGACATGACGTACATATGTTGGTGTTAAATGCATGACTTAATAAAAAAGTGAGGACTAGATTATGGGGGCAAGGAATGAGAAATAGAGGCAAGCCACTTATAAAAAGGACCTTGTGACAAATATGGATTCTAAAGAAGTTGGATAGGCTAAATTGGTAGTAGAAACATGAATAAGTGATGATGATATATATAAACCTTAGGATATTAATGTAAAAACAAGTTAATAGTAGGAAAAGTGAGATATTGGTTGTTCAATCCATGTATTGGGACTGAACAGTTTGATCACACAACTTCAGCTAAGGTCAGGGCACCCAAATGATAAATTTAATATTTGTTTTTTAATAAAGGTTATAGGTATGGATGTTATCTTTTAAAAAAAATTGACCGCGCTTAATTTGGAGTTATAGAACTCTAGATAACGACTGAAAATGGAAGACGGGTCAAACTGTCTCGTACAGGACAGATTGTGTTGAGTGCTATAATGAATAATTTCAAGGGTCTTAAGGGCAGAACATGGCTTTCTATTCTTCAATAGAGTTGTGGAACCATGTGTTACCTTTCCAAGGACTCAAGCCACACTTAAAACCGAAGTCTATAACTTGACTTATTAATAAGATGGTAAACAATGCTCTCCAATAAAAACTTACATAAGGAGTGTAATGATGTAGTTGAAGGAAAATAATCGAAAAATGAAATTAAAAGATGGCAATGAATTCATGTGAATGAGATTGCAATAGTATAAGAATGCACATTGTGATAAAATTATAAGAGGGTATTCATTGTATCTCTTGATTCTTAAATAGAAGAGATACCTGGAGTAGGGTCATCGGTAATTGAAGGGACTAGGTCAGTTGGGGAAACAAATAGGTGCATCGCATCTTATCTTTTCAATATGTGTAAACTTATTGATAAATATTAGAATTTATTGTTTTATTGCTTTGATAAATATTGGAATGAATATGAGTACCTTGCGTACATTGATGTGTATCAACTGGTTCTGATATAATTGGAATGGATACGAGTATGTTGCATACATTGATATGTATAAACTTGTGATGATATTAATTGAATGAATAAGAGTACCTTGCATGCATTGGTATGGATCCAATTAATTATGATAATGTTTGAATGAACATGTGTATCTTGCGTCCAATGATATGGATCAAGTTAGTTAGGATAATGTTTAAACGAACATGAGTACACTGTGTGCATTTCTATGTATCAAATTAATTATGTTATTATTAGAATGGATGTGAGTACCTTGCTTACATTGATAGGTATTGAATTAGCCATGATAACTTTGGAATAGACGTGATTATCTTACATACCTTGGTATGGATTGGGCATACAAAATCACTTGGAGATTATTATTATTTGTTTCGATTGACCGATCAATGAAAATTCAATTTCGAACTTCTAATTGGATAAGGATACTTGTCATTTGAGGAATTCATGGTGTTGAAACAAGCAACCGGATCGTCAACATAAGAATTTTCAACGACTTTAATTTTCTTGTCTGATGGCAATGAAGCCAAGCGAAAGTTGACGGGTTTCCAGCCCAAGAAGAGTTTTTAAATGATATGTTGACCTTTCGCATTCAGACATGAAGGATATTCCGAGCTACAAAAAAACATTACCAATCACTTGCTAGAAATTTTGCATGAAACAATTTTCATTTCCTTACGCTGAATCAGCCAAGTCAAGCACAATACATGATCTTTAACCAAAAGCCTAGGAGAGTAACCAATTACGATCAATCTCTAAGATGACCTTTCTTCAATCCCAAACTGACAACCATCTCTAAATCGTGCAAGAAATGCTTTGAAGCGATCAACTAGTCATCAGCCTGGAATTCATTTGGCTTTGAAGCCATCAACTAGTCATCAGCCTGGAATTCAATTTTACAGCTGTCTGAAATTTATTCTCCAAGAAAGTTTATCCGCGCGAAAACTTCAACTTGATTAGGAGAAAGAAACTGCGTTTTGCTACTATGGAATTCAAGCATCCTCTTCAAGCCTCCAGCGAATTCCTTAACAATTAGCGGTATTAGATTACCATTTTTATCATACTATCCCCCATTACCTAGGCACGATTAAACACAGAATACATTATTGAGATTTAAGCAAAATTATTGATAGTGTCTCAAGTTCACGTAATTATTGTCATTGTACTTCATTATTGAGATTTCCGAAATATTATGGAACGTGTGCTAGGATAGGAAAAATTGTATTACTAATGTATTGACTTGTCATGTGTAGGATGCTATACCGTAACACATGTATTAAAATATACAGTTTTTATCAAAACATTGCAAAAAACTATAAAACAAAAAAAAAATCATATTTTCATGCATACGGCCAAGTCTCCCAAAGATAAAAAAATTATATCGTATTTTCATACAACAAAAATTCAAAATATATTTTAGCATGTATCTTGAGCTTTAATAACTAGTTTATTAAAGCCCTGAGAACTAGCTAGGTCAATATTTCAAAAAAAACAAAAAAAAAAAATATTTTTGTTTAGTATCTGGGATTACGAACTTATACGTGAGACGTATTCCCGATATTAAAAGGCTAGTTCTTTTATGTATAGACATTAGAATGGTCAGGATTTACCCGATAAGATAAAAATTTCCATACTGAGAATGACTTTTCTTCAACCTTAGGCAGACCAATAATTAGAAAGCACGACAAAACCTTAGCTTTTATCAGACAATCAAACAATACAACTTACCTTAGGTAAGGCATATTTGGGGTGCTAATACCTTCCCTTTACGCAATCAGTCCCCGTACCCGATTTCTGAGACCACTTAGGGTTCGTAGTGACAGAAATACTAGGTGGTGACTCCCATTCCCTCATTCCACTGATAAAAGACAAGAATTCCTTGCCTATCCCATTTTTCAATTCCTAAAACCTAAAGTGGAGGCAATTTCACCGCGACGCCGCACACGTGTGGCAAAATCAATGGGTCGCATTGGTATCGACAACTATTTATGGTGTGATTAGCTACTTCAAGTAAGGAGGTTAATGATGTCAAGGGTTCTTGACATCAGCAACTTTGATAATAAACCAGATATGAATAATAATTGATTAATTATTCCGGGGTAGGAATAGTAATGAAATCAATTGCTTGTATTGATATAGGCACTTGAATTGAATTGATTAGTCTAACCCAATATTTGGAGACTAATGATACCAATGAGATTCATTAGTATCAGCAATTACATTCAAAAAATATGAGAGAAAATATTGATTAATTATTCTGAAAGAATGAGATAAGATAATGATACCAAGAGAGGAATATCTTGGTATCAAGTGAGAATTGATTTAAAAGAATATGGTTTTTGAAACTATTGAGTTGTGTTGAGATTTCCAAGATAAAATTATTATCGGCTATTATGGAAAGAGACCTATTGAATAAAATGATGTCAAGCCACACTTTAAACGGAAATCTATAACTTTACTTACGAATAAAATGGTAAACAATGCTCTCCGATGAAAACTGATGTAAGGAGTGTAATGAGGTAGTTGAAGGAAAATAATCGAAAAATGAAATTAAAAGATGGCAATGAATTCATGTGAATGAGATTGCAATAGTATACAAATGGACTTTGTGATAAAATTATAAGAGGGTATTGATTATATCTCTTGATTCTCAAACAGAAGAGATGCCTAGAGTAAGGTCATTGGTAGTTGAAGGGACTAGGTCGGTTAGGGAAACAAGTAGGTGCATCACACCTTATCTTTTCAATATGTGTAAACTTATTCATAAAGTTTTGAATTTATTGTTTTATTGCTTTGATAAATATTGGAATGAATATGAGTACCTCGAGTACATTGATGTGTATCAACTACTTGATATATAATATGGATTCGTGTACCTTGCGTACATTGATATGTATCAAACTTGCGATGATATTACTTGAATGAATAAGAGTACCTTGCATGCATTGGTACGGATCCAATTAATTATGATAATGTTTGAATGAACATGTGTACCTTTATCCGTGCGTATCGTGGCGTCATTGCGAAAAACATCCACCCTCAAAATCTTATCTTATCTATAAAGTATCTGGCAAAACGGGGAGACAAGGTATTCTTGTCTTTTATTAGTGGAAAAATAGAATGGGAGACGCCACCTAGTATTTTGGTCACTAGGAACCCTAACTGGTCTCAGAGATCGGGTACGGGGACTGGTTGCGTAAAGGGAAGGTATTAGCACCCCAAATACGCCCTACCTAAGGTAGGCTGCATTGTTTTATTGTCTGATAAAACCTAAGGTCATGCCGTGTTTTCTAGTTGTTGGTCCACCTATGGTTTAAGAAAAGTCCTTCTCGGTAAGGAGATCTTTATCTTATCGGGTAATTCTGACGCCAACAAAAGAATTTAATATCCGGAATACGCCTTACGTATAAGGTCGCAACCCAAGATATTAAAAGAAAACAAAATATTTTTTTTGAAATTTTTGAAATATTGGCCTAGTTCTCACGACTTTAATAAACTAGTTATTAAAGCCAAAATGCATGCTAATACATATTTTTAAAATTTTCTTTGTTGTATGAAAATACAATATGATTTTATTTTTTATTTTTTATTTTTTTGTTTTTGAGAGACTTGGCCGTATGCATGAAAACAAAACATTTAATTTTATTTTTTTAGTTTGGATGAAAACCAAGTATTTAAAACTGGATTTGTATTTTTACAGCATAAAAATACAAACCAATATTTATTAAAATACAGTAAAATATTTGCGGAAAATCACAGATTTTTCAAAGAATTTTTTATTTGGGGCTGGGCCCAACCCGGCCCATGTAGCTGTGCTGGACCCAGCCACCCGTGCACGGTCACTGGCCCAAGCCAGTCACCCAAACAAACCATGCACGCGTAAAACCTTACACGTGCATGGAACAGTGCGAAGGTAATTATATTACCTTCGCACTGTTCATGCTCGGTTTTGCAGATAGCAAAAACGAGCCCCTGTTTAAAGTGCAGAAGGATTCTTGTAGTTTCTTGTGTTTTCTCCCTGTTTCTGTTTTTTAGACTAACATGCGTCAATTCTTGTACAGACAGAGAAAGGAAATAAGCATACCTGGTTCTGAAGAAAGTGGAGCCTATGGTGGTGGTGGCTTACTCTGTTGTTTCCTTCGTTCTGGAAAAGAAAGAGCAGATGGTGGCTCAACTCCTCTGTTGGTGTTGCGTTTTCTGCCGGTCCTCGGTTCCTCTGTTGGTTTCGCCTCCTCTCTGTTTCTCTCTTATCCTGCTCGCTCCCTCTGCCTCTCTCTTCTTTACACTCTCTTCCCACTGTTTTTTTGTTTCTGCTGTCTCGTTCTCCCCTCTCTTCTCTTTTTTTCTCCCCCCTCTGTCTCGTACCTCCCCCCCCTAGTCTCGTCCTTTTTCTCTCCTTTTATAGCCAAAACTGCATGCCTTCTTTTTTATTATAATGAAAACGTTCGGGACCATTATTGCAGTGGTAACGGTAGAGAGATAGTAGCTGTGAAATGTTCCCCATAATCAGCGGCATTTGTTGCTGAAACGGTTCCTGTTTGCTGAATCGGTGAATAGTGCCTCTGAAACGGCACCGTTTTGCCACTTTTAAATGATATTTCTGATTTGGTCCTTGGATATTTTTACAATTTTATAATCAAGCCCCCCGGAAAAGTTTTAATTGGATCCCTTGATTGTAGCGCCTTTTCCGGTTTGGTCCATGGTTTCGGATTGTTTCAATTAAGTCCTTAATTGGCCATCAAACTTCAATAATTATGCAATTAAGCCCCTGATTGACCACATCAACTCTTCAAAATTATAATTGGACCCCAGAACTTTAATTTCTTCCAATAAAAGCGTAAATTGACTTAAAAATCAATTTTTCTTACAATCCAACCCTCCACAAATTCAATTTAGATAAAATTTAAATGAGTCCATAAACATCTGATTTTAGACTTCTCTTCCTCAACTTGAATTTTTTTTGTCAACAAGACTTCCATCAGTCAAAAATATATTGTCCAGTTTCAACCTTTTGCATTTTTAAACCTCCTCAACCAATTTTGGCCTTCTTTCGGCATTCCAGCATCCTTTTCTCGCTGCAATTATTTTGTTTTGTATTTTTTTTATTTTTGTGTGGGAACCCAAAAATGGGTAAAAACATGTACCTTCGGTACAACAATATGGATCAATTAATTATGATAATATTTGAATGAACAAAAAAAAAAGATGGATAATTTTGGATCGAAGGGTTAAATTGAGAAGAAAAATTAAATTCACCAAATAATTAAAAGAAACCAATAAAAGAATGAGTAATAATTTTTTAAAAAAATATATCTAAGGATGAAAATGAAAACAATTAAAAGAATATAGAAGGGCAAGAAAAAACTTAAGAAACAAAAAAAATAAGAATAAAATTGGAAAAAATAAAAAAACTACAAAAAAACTAACGACAAAAATTATAAATAAAAAGAACATTGACCGTCACTGAAATAACCGCAACTAAGATACTACCCTGAAATCTTAAATGGCTAGTGCAAATTTTAGTGGAGAAAAGAGGGAAAAAAAATTGTGAATCCAATGAGACACGGAGAAATGAGGTTCTTAACCGGCAAATTCGGCCACTTTAGTACTCTAACCGCCAAAATTGCTTACACCCCCTACCCTTGAATTTAAGGATTATTTCAAAGAGACCCTACATTTTGCATCCTCATGAATTAATTATGTTCCATGTCAAAGAACCATCTCAACCCAATAGCTTAAGCTGTTAGGTGAGGTACCAGGATATGATTTATATTATTCTCTAACACACCCCCTCAAGTGAAAGCCCTTTGGGCTTGAAACTTGCACAGGCCCACTTTACCTTGTGCTTAATTTTTATCAAATAAATAGAGATGGTGAGATTCGAAATCGTGACCGCTTGATCATCAAGGTTCTGATACCATGTTAAAGAACCATCTCAACCCAATAGCTTAAGCTGTTAGGTGAGGTCCCATGATATGATTTATATTATTCTCTAACATAGGTATTATTTATTTACTTTTCACTTGATCTTGATAAATTTCAGTTTGACCATGCATTCCTCGAATTCTAGTGAAAAGGATTGTGCATGAATAGAAGTATCCTTCAAAATATTACAGGAAAAAAGAAATTGCGCAGAGCAAGTTATTATTTAATATGGAATTTGATTGATAACCAATCAATACATATAAAAAATAAAAAATAAATACAAATAAATATTATTATTACAACAAGAACAGCATCGATCCTAGACGAAAATGTGAGAATTAATTCGAAGACAAAGATCCACTGATGTCCACAAACTAGAAGGACGCAAACATGCATGGAATAGAATTTATCAGACGTGGAAACCTAACTTGCTGCAACAAAGTTTGACTTCAGCGTTTGGTGCTATTCTGATGTGGTTTCAAGTAGGTCTTGATCATACGAAAAGGGCTCCTGCATTGTTAATAAATTAGTTTGTTAAGCATGAAAAATGAATACAATAAAATTAGTAGTTATGGAAGAAGATATACAATAATACCTTATTATATTTCATGCCAATATATGTTTAATCAATTCTCGACTTCTTACGGCTACGAGCTGATGCCTCCTCCATTCGAGATTTTGATTTTCTGTTATTGCAATCATTTGTGTTATGAGAAATGTTGAGAGGTTTTTTTGATAATAATAAGAGGAGATGAAAAGAGGCCTTACATGTTATCGTTGAGTTGAGTACTTTCGTCCTTCTTCAGAAATTGCTTAAACCACTTCACAGAATTTTTGGCATATCGTTTCAAGTTGTTTTCGTAGTCAATGTAGAAGAGACCAAACCTTGAACCATAACCGGATCCCCATTCAAAATCATCCAAGAATGACCAAGCAAAAAACCCCTTGACATCGACACCATGGTCACTGCAAAAGTCAAGTTTTTAGAGCAGATCGGACTGAGAAAGAAAAAACTAGGACTGTTTGAAAAAGGAAGCGAGAACATGAATTTGGAAAGAGCAAACTCACTTGATAGATTTCAGAACATTGTGGAAAATGTCTTTATAATATTGCTCCCTTATGGCATCATTGAGGGCTTCCTCTAATGACGAGGAATTCACGTCATCAACTCCTAATTAAAAAAAACCAACAAATCAGTAAATCAGAGCTTCTTGACAACTATAACCATAAACACACGAGGGTTGTTAACTCTGTTCTTACCATTTTCAGTGATATATATTGTTGGATTTTCATACGCGTCCTTTATGTAATTCAAGAGATGACGAATACCTTCGGGATAAATATAAAGCCAACTTGAACCCGCCTGCGAATTTGATTTATATATCTCAATACCAAGGGGAAAAACAGAAAGATTCTACATATCAATTACTAATTTGTTGAAACAAGAATGAAGAATCACATTCACCTGTGGGCCTATTGGTATTCCATTTCTCTCCCCTGTACGTAAAATAATATCAACATAAGTGAGAAAGTGTAGAGTTTTAGACCTTGTATTCTTCTTATTCTGAGAGTTTTTTTTTTTTTTTTATCACTTAATTAACAAGTAAATAAATATTTCACCTGGCCAGTTAACACGAGCATCTTCCATAAACCCAATATTTTTATAGTCAACATCCTCAACATTCTGAGCATAGTATGTAGTGTAGTAATTGACCCCAATAAAGTCATAAGATCCTCTCAGCATCTTGGATTCCTCCTCACTGAATCTAGGCAATCTTCCTCCAACGTAGTCGTGCATATTCTGTGGATAGTCACCTTTAGTTAGAGGATCCATGTACCTGCCAAAAACATAGAATTTAAGATCCTGGTTTCTTCTCCATAGAATTTAAGAATCCAAATTAATTAATGTTTGAAATTATTATATTATCCAAATCAGCTAGCAAAATGCTTACCATCCAAGCATAAAATCAAGGCTTCGTTCAGTTGCCATCCGATCACTTTCACTAGTTGAGTAAGGTTCAAACCAATGAGAAACGAGGGTTATCCCAATTTTACCTCCTTGACACGTCTGACGAGATTTTGTCAATGATAAAATTAGCACAGTCACACAGGAAACTTTGGTGAAATATGTTATGAAACGAACCACAAATTATAATTATAGCTTTAGCTTTTGCAAACCTGATACTTTTCCTTGTATACTTTCACAGCCGTTGCATGAGCAAGCAATAGATGATGGGTTACAATGTAAACCTCGGTGGCGCCAGAGATTTTGGGTTGGCCTGGATAATTCTCCAAAGTTGAAATTCTGCCGGGTGCCAATGTGCCCGTGTCATAGCCATTGACGCTAAACATAAAAGGCTCATTTAAAGTGATCCAGTGCTTCACTCGGTCTCCAAATCTTTGGAAGCAAAGCTCCACGAAGTCTCGGAAATCGATTCTATATGAGTTTTGAAATTATTAGATTCAAGCATGGAGGATTTAAATTAAAGTGAGATGTTTATATAATATGAATATAATTACTTACAAAATATTAGGGCTCAAGAAACCACCATATTTGTCCTCAATTGCTTGTGGAGTGTCCCAATGAAAGAGAGTTACATAAGGCTGTATACCTGTACATTTCAAAGCAAAATTAATATGAGAAAACTAAAGTGCATGTGAAACGTTTTGTATGAGAGTTTGGAAAATGCTTTTCAAATTTTCGAAATTCAAGCAAAGTAAGATTGCCCCTGCATTTACCATGGCCACTTCAAGATTCTTATTTTTAGTCGGTAACATTATTATGAAACGCAGTCATGGAGGAAAAGGAAAGGGTTATAACCATTTTTTATGAGCTCATCGATGAGATTGTTGTAAAACTGGATCCCTTCTTCGTTTATTCCAGCACTTAGTCTGCCATCTGATGAATTCATTCGATTATTGAAAAATCAAAGTAAGGAAAAATGTGGGACTTCGAAATTCGAGACGCGTCCCATCCTCGTGAATTAAAAAGGAATGAGATGTAGGGTAAAAACAAAAGAAAACACTTACGTGGTAATACCCTAGACCAAGAAATAGAGAATCTGAAAGCATCCATTCCCATTCCCCTCATTCTTTGCACATCTTCCTATAACATTTTGTGTGTAAAATATATCAACAAGTGTAATGGTGATCAGATCCACAAAAGGCAACTAAAAGAAAAATAAGATGAACAACGTACCTTATAGCGATTATAGAAATCAACTGCCACCTTTGCATTGCTATGGTCACTTATCCTCTCTGCAATTTTTCAGAATTTGTTCTTAAATTCCTTTGAATATATATTATTTGATAAAAATCATATTTACATCTTTAATTTGCACGCACTTTCTCCCCCTAACCCCAAAAGTCACCTTCTTTCTTTCCCTTTTCTCTCTTCTTTTGGATTTAATAGACAAAATACACTATGGTTTTAGGCAGGCCATCAACATGCTGGCAGGTGACTCCTTGAGAGATTTATATTCGTTGTTTTAGTTAGGAAAGCATTGTAACGAACTCCTGCATTGAATAAAGAGATACCTGGATGCTCCTCGATGAAGGTGTCCCATATATTCGGCCCTTTGCCTCTCCTGTTTGTTTCACCTTCAAACTGCATATAATTTAAACGTTATCAGAGAACAAACAATTGAGGCGTTTCTCTCTTCGACCAGAGTACTTGAAGCAATGTTGTACCTGGTAAGCTGACGAAGAAGATCCAAAAACGAAACCATCTGGGAAAGAATTACGACTCAACTGGGCAATACTTCCCATGATATACACTAAGTCTTTGTTGAACAGCCTTGCAGAAGAGCAATAAAAGCTTGAGCAGCACTAAAGATTGTTGGGTGATCAGAATAAAGAATGTATAGTGAGATAGCAGTGAAAAATAAATAAATGAACGTATGAAGTATTGATTTTGTAAGAACATCGACATGCCAGAGCCTATTTATAGGCATCATTTTGAAAGGTTATTCTCAACATCAAAGAAGGATAATTGTGGTCAATTATTATTATTTGTTTCAATTGACCGATCAATGAAAATTCAATTTGGATAAGGTTATTTGTCATTTGAGGAATTCATGGTGTTGAAACAGGCTCCAAACTTAAGATTCCGTGCTCTAATTGCACTGTGAAGCCTAGCAATTGTACTTGAAGCTTGCTGAGAAAATTCAGCTACCGGATCGTCAACATAAGAATTGTCAACGACATTGATTTTCTTGTCTGATGGCAACGAAGCCAAGCGAAAGTTGACGGGTTTCCAGCCCAAGAAGAGTTTTTAAATGATATGTTGACCTTTCGCATTCAGACATGAAGGATATTCCGAGCTACAAAAAAACATTACCAATCACTTGCTAGAAATTTTGCATGAAACAATTTTCATTTCCTTACGCTGAATCAGCCAAGTCAAGCACAATACATGATCTTTAACCAAAAGCCTAGGAGAGAAACCAATTACGATCAATCTCTAAGAAGACTTTTCTTCAATCCCAAACTGACAACCATCTCTAAATCGTGCAAGAAATGCTTTGAAGCGATCAACTAGTCATCAGCCTGGAATTCATTTGGCTTTGAAGCCATCAACTAGTCATCAGCCTGGAATTCAATTTTACAGCTGTCCGGAATTTATTTTCCAAGAAAGTTTATCCGCGAGCAAACTTCAACTTGATTAGGAGAAAGAAACTGCGTTTTGCTTCTATCAGAATTCAAGCATCCTCTTCAAGCCTCCAACGAATTCCTTAACAATTAGCGGTATTAGATTACCATTTTTATCATGCTATCCCCCATTATCCAGGCACGATTAAACACAGAATACAAATCACACCACAGTATAGTGCCTCAAGTTCACGTAATTATTGTCATTGTACTTCATTATTGAGATTTCCAACATTTGCAAGATGCTTACAAACCTTTTTTCTTTTCTTTAGTTGGAAGGTTGTCAGTACGAAACCTGTAATTCTGCTACCATGCATTGCTCCATATACGAGGATTATAAATAGGAGCTGTATAAAATATATAGGTGTATCTTTAATTTATTTCTTTATAGTAATCGAGTAGAATTAAATTAAAAGAGCACCATTAAGAAGATAGTGACCGAAGGAATAAAAACTTACAATATAAGTATCTAAAAGAAGGAGCAAAAAAGTGAAAATCAAACTAATTAGTCTAGTTCAAGATACATTCAAGACTACTAATCTAATCAGAACCTGTGTAACTAAAGTTTCTAACTGAGAATTTCAACCAAAATGCCAAACGTTGAAAGGTAAGATAAAAAATCACATCCTAATTATAGACCTTGGACTCGAAGATAACTCGATTGCGAACTAACTAGAGTTGAGTTTTGTAAAGAGATTGAATTAATGTATAGTGTATTGGACGTGAATCGCAGCAGCCCTTCCTTGATATTTATACCTTTAGGGTTGTGTATAATAGAAGGGTGGAATATAGTATACATGATAATTATTCCTATACAAGGTATTTACATATATATATATGACTCTTTCCATAATATGCCCCGTCAAGCTGAAGGTGGAGACTGCACCCGAAGCTTGGATCGAAAAAAAACAAACGAAACTAGAGGGAGAGGCTTGGTAAGAACATCAGCTAGTTGATCCTTGGAAGAGATGAATCGTACCTGAATTTCTTTCTTAGCAACGCGATCACGAACAAAGTGATAATCAACTTCAACATGTTTAGTACGTGCGTGAAACACTGGATTAGCAGACAGGAAAGTGGCCCCTAAATTATCACACCATAACATAGTTCTGGGTGAAGATGGAAGTTGTAGTTCTGACAACAAAGAGCGAATCCACAAGATTTCAGCAGTACCATCAGCTAAGGCTTTGTATTCAGCTTCTGTAGAGGATCTAGCAACAGTGCGTTGTTTCCCAGATTTCTAGGAAATAGGAGTGGAACCAAGGTACACAAGATAACCACCTGTGGATTTTCAATCATCAGTACTGCCAGCCCAGTCAGCATCAGTAAAGCCATGAAGAGACAAAGAGGAGTCCCGAGTAATATGCAGACCATAGGTGGCTATAGCCTGAAGGTAATGTAAGATGCGTTTAACTGCCGCCCAATGGTCCTCAGTAGGAGCATGCATAAACTGACACCCCTTGTTTACTGCATAGCAAATATCAGGTCTAGTAAAAGTAAGGTACTGTAGAGCACCAACAATCTGTCTATACCGTGTTGGGGTAGAGTGAAGAGTACCAGGCACAAATCCCAATTTAGACGAGGGAGACAACGGAGTATCAACTGGTTTGCAAGAAGTCATACCTGTTCGTTGGATAATGTCTAGTGTGTACTTGTGTTGACTAAGTAAGAGACCCATAGAAGTCGATTTAACTTCTATTCCTAGGAAGAAGTGAGCCGACCCTAAGTCCTGAAGCTTAAACTCTAAACTCAACAAAGTAATCAGTTGTTGAAGTAAGGCCGAGTCACTCCCAGTTAATAGAATATCATCAACATACACAAGCAGATAGATCATTGCACCACCGAAAGAGAGAATAAACAGAGAAGTATCAACCTTGGATGCCTGAAATCCAATGGAGATGAGAAACTCACTTAACCGATTGTACCATGCTAGAGGTGCTTGTTTCAAACCATACAAGGATTTATGAAGACGACACACATGAGATGGAAGTGTAGGATCAACAAAGCCAGGTGGTTGTGCCATGTACACTTCTTCCTGAAGAATGCCATTCAAGAAGGCATTATGGACATCTAACTGATGAATTTTCCAACCATGTGTGACAGCAATCGTGATCACAAGTCTAACCATGGTAGGCTTAACCACTAGACTAAATGTCTCCAAGTAATCAATCCCCTCTTGCTGCGTGAAACCGCGGGCAACCAATCGTGCTTTGTATCTGTCAACTCGACCATCGGCGTGCCGCTTAATCTTATAAACCCACCTACTGCCTACCACATTCATGGATGGATGTAAGGGCACCAGTGACCAAGTGTGATTACCATGAAGTGCCTTGATTTCCTCTGTCATAGCATTATGCCAAATCAAGTACCGGTTGGCATCTTTGGAAGAAAGTGGTTCCTGTTGAGGTAGAGAAACTACCCGGGAGGCAGGGGAGACACTAAAATTTGCTGTCTTGGATACACGTGGGCGAAGTACCATGGAGTGAGTGCGGGCAGCAGGAGGGGGAGTGGCAGACTCACTAGTCGTGGCTTGCTGAAGGGAGAATTGAGACAAATCAACACATAAATTAAGTCCAGGAGAGGAAATAGATGAAGAACCTGGTGATGAAGAGCTCAATACAGGGACAAACCGAGAAGGGGAAACAACAGGTGAGACAGTCACAATCTGTTCACTCCTGGGGAGACGAACAGGGGAGCTGACAGGGGAACCAGCAGGGGTGACCTCCACACTTTGTTCACTGCTGGTGGGAACAACAGGGGAGACAGTAGTTGAACCAGCAAGAGAGAACGGCAAGTTTGAACCTGTACCTGAGGAATGATCATGACAGTGATATGCAGGTAATGGTAAGGGTGCTCAAAGGGTTGTGTTATGTGCAGGGGGTGTCGGGTGAGTGTTTGGATAGGATGATGGGATGGGCTGTAAAGTAGCAGCAGGAGGTTGTATGGGTGAATCTACAATCTGTTCAGTTTTGTCAAAAGGGAAAACAGTTTCATGAAAACGAGCATGACGAGTAAGATAAATACGGTTTGACGACAAATCAAGACAACGATATCCTAAATGAGAATTGCTATATCCTAGAAAGACACAAGGGGATGAGCGAAAATCTAACTTATGAGCATTGTATGGACGAAGAAATGGAAAGCAAAGACACCCAAAAGTACGGAGGAAAGCATAATCAGGAGTTGATTTTAAAAGACATTCAAATGGTGTTTTATGATTAAGAACAACAGTGGGCATGCGATTAATCAAATATACTGAACTTTTAAAAGCATAACTCCAGTATTTTAGGGGAGCTTTACATTGGCCAAGAAGAGTGAGCCCAGTTTCAACAATATGTCGATGACGACGTTCAACCATTCCATTTTGTTCATGAGTATGCGGACAAATAACACGATGATGAATACCAATGGTTTTAAAATATGTATTGAGTTTGCGATATTCACCACCCCAATATGTTTGAACAGACTTAATTTTTAAAGAAAATTGGCGCTCAACGAGTGCCTGAAATTGATGAAATATAGCAAACACATCAGATTTTGCAACCAAAGGATAAAACCTAATAAATTTGGTATGGGCATCCACAAAAATAACAAAATAGCGAAAACTATCAGACGAAAACATAGGGGAAGGACCCCAAACATCACTAAAAATTAGATCAAGAGGAGCTTGAGTTTGATGACCCGTAGTTTTTAAAGTCAAACGAGAAGATTTTCCCAAAGGGCATGCTGGACAATTAAAATTAAATTGTTTTGACGTACAGGACACCTGTTTAGTTGACACTAGAAAATTCAGAATGCGTGGACTAGGATGTGCAAGCCGACGATGGCAGACATCAGTGGAAGTAGAGATACATGTAGACGAGAAGACTTGAGGCAACGGCATTGCAGACGACACGGATAAAATATATAGACCATCTTTACTCCGACCGGAAAGAAGCACCTCCTTTGTCATGAGGTCCTTAACATAAAATAAAGATGGATGAAATTCAAAAAACACATTATTCTCAAGACAAAACTTTTGAACAGAAAGTAGAGGTTTTTTAATGTGAGGCACATGTAAAATATTGGATAAGGTAAATGTGCGTTTGGGTGAATGAATTTTAGAGTGAGCAATATTAGAAATAGTAAGGCCCTTACCATCGCCAACATGTAAATGATCATTACCACAATAAGGTTCTGAGCTCGTCATACTCGCAAGGTCCGGTGTCACATGATGATTTGCACCTGTATCAGGAAACCAAGTAACAGGAGCAGTTATAGGAGCATTATTAAATGCTAAATTGGCATTAGCTTGTAGATTATGAGTAGCCAATTGAGAGCACTGATGGTCGGTATGTCCATAGCCATAACACAGCTAACACTTTGCAGTTCGGTTATAGCCTCCTAATCGGCTTCCTTGCTACCCAAACTGCTGACCAGAGCTAGATGAAAACCGGTTTTGCTATTGTCCAAATTTCAGACTTGAACCATAACTATTAGTGCTGAAGTTGGAGTCTGAACTATAGCCATGATTCCCACGATTGTAGCTACGATTACTCTGTCTCCAACCCCCACGAAACTGACCCCTTCTTCCAGTACTCGAACCAAACTAACGCTGCCCAAAAAATGCAAATGGCTGCTGTGATGGAGTTTGGTAACAGAGGAGCTGTTACAGCAGGATGGAGTGAAGCCTTATGGAGAAATTCATATGTGAGGAGATGGCTATGGAGGTCTGTGTAAGAGATGGGATCAGCCTTAGTGGGCCAGTGGTGGTTACCAGATCCTTAAAATCACTGTGTCACCCCTGAAACACGTACAAATTAAATTCGGCCATGGAGATTGGTCTGCCAGCAGCTGCAAGTTCATCAAACAAGGCCTTAGCCTTCTGCAAATAAGTGCTAGCAGAGTCATCGTGCTGTCGTAAATCTTGGAATGCACCGTGGAGCTGCATAATCCGTGAGTTTGAAGAGGAAGCAAGGGCAGTTTCCAGCGTTGTCCAAATTTCTTGAGAAGTTTTACAATCCACAACTAGGTGCAGAACTTTTGTGGAGAGCGAGGATAAAAGAGCACTCATGATTAGGTGATCTTGTTGTGTCCATAATAAATATGAAGGATTGACCGATGGTAAGGATGTGGTAGTAGATATAAGATGAGAGGGAGGACATGGTGAGGTGCCATCAACAAAGGAGTACACACCTTAGCCCAAGAGAAACGGTTTCATCTGCATCCTCCAATACAAGAAGTTGGTATTGGAGAGTCATAAGAAGATTACCTGCTACGTATTAGAAAGTGGAATGATGGCAGACCTGTTCATGATATCTAGTGAAGAGTTCATAGAAACTATGCTGGCAGTAGCAGCCGCTAAAGAGGATTGAGAGATTGGTGCAACACCAGCACCATGTTGAAGTTCTTGGTTGTCCATTGTCAAGAGAGAGGGAGAGGTAGACAGACAGGTGAGGGAGGAAGGGCTGAATGAAGATGGAAGCAGAGGAGTGCAACAGTCTAGAGGAGATGACTGAACAATAATCCAGAAGCGTGAAGGAAGATTTTGTTGCTGCTCTGATACCAAGTTGAGTTTTGTAAAGAGATTGAATTAATGTATAATGTATTGGACGCGAATCACAGCAACCCTTCCTTGATATTTATACCTTTAGGGTTGTGTATAATACAAGGGTGGAATGTACTATACATGATACTTATTCCTATACAAGGTATTTACATATATATAGGACTCTTTCCATAAAAACTAGATACATCAATAAAAGTCTTTGCATAGAAGAATAATATCCTAACACTGAAAATTGCCTCTCATCGACCTATACCATTCTTGAAGATTTTGTTTAGGGTCCCTAGATAGACAACTTAAACACCAAAACCAATGCATGAATCTACCCTAAAAATTCCACGAAATAGTACAGTGATGAAATAGATGATTACTAGTCCAAATCTCCTCACAATAAAAAGGAAAACGAGCATCCTCATAATTAACAATCCCCCTCTTAGCTAAAAAACCCCTAGCGTTGAGACTAGCATTAAGCAGGAGCCATATGAACACATCAATTTTAGGAGGCGCAAAACCTTTCCAAAGCAAAACAAAAAAAGAAGGAGCCCCAAGGCGGAGCAGGGCTATCTAGAAATTTGCAACACTGAATAAGTGTTGGAACAATCAAATTTACATGCCTCACTATCTTCACCTCCAGAAAAAACTAAACCACGCTCCACCGCTGCAATTAAAATTTCCCGCGTACAAAGCTCGCGAGACCTCAGATTCCTCCTCCAAGTCAAGCTCACCGAATTATCAATCGGGCTATACACATTTGCATGGCCAACTAATTGCTGCAGAGAAAGATTAAATAGTCTAGGAAATAAATTATGAAGAGGAGCTGGAGTACCTAGCCAAGAATCGATCCAAGACCAAACGTTAGTGTCATCACCTACCTTGAACCCATTGCTTGAATTAAGTCGAATGGCTATGCTTTCTCTTGTGGAGAAAGTCAAAACAATGCCTCGCCAGGTTGGAGAAAAAGAAACAGAAAACACAGGAAGCCCATTCTTG
The DNA here is from genome assembly GCA_015852605.2 of Populus deltoides. NCBI lineage: Eukaryota > Viridiplantae > Streptophyta > Magnoliopsida > Malpighiales > Salicaceae > Populus > Populus deltoides. The sequence goes on along the minus strand of CM027570.2, from coordinate 29,660,089 downwards.
TGGCGTGCACGACGTCGATTGGCAGATATGTCTCCAAAGTGTGTTGGAAAGGGGTTTTGGATTTAATCATAAAATTATGATTATAAGATTCAGGAGTCGCAACCTAGTATTATGGTCGTTAGAAAACCTAATGGTCTGCGAGAGTCCGGGTAAGGGATTGGTTGTGCAAGGGGAAGACGTATCAAGCCTAGCACACCCTCCCTAAGGTAAGCTGCATTGTTATTTGATTGGTATTCTAAGTCACATTTTTGTTCATTGGTCTTGTTTAAGGTTCAATGTAGATCTCCCTTCATGAGGAAGTCTCTACCTTATCGGGTTAAATCTTGACAATTCTAAAGGCTAAATTTCTTTATTTCTTGGAGATAGCTAAGTCATAGCAATCGATCCGAATGACAAACTAATTATAATGGGATATTTTGTATTTTGATCAAACCCTAATAGATAATCATAAACCAGTTATGCTATCCATTTTATATATTTTAAATCATGATAAATATGATTTTTATCTCTCTTTAGAAAATATGCATGAAAAACTTTTAGGATTTGGCCGTATGCACAAAGACAAAATAGTTTTTTTTGTATTTTTTTGGACAGAGAAAATTAATTTTTTTTTTTTAATTTTCAAATTTGTTTATAAAGAAACATTTCAGATAAAACCAGGTATTTTATAATGTAAGTCTAAAGCCTGATATTATACAAAATAGTTGGAAAAACATGCGAGAGGCCCACATATATTTTTCAAATGCCCTTTGGAATTCTTGAAATTTTCTCTTTTTTAAAAGAATATATATTTTAATAGTATTTTATTTTATTATGAAATATATATTGGATTAGACCCAGCTCAGTCATCTAGGCTCGAATGAAATAGGTCCACCCGACTCAGTCGAGTTAGGTCGACTGGCGGCTCAACAACCTTTCTCTCTCTTTTTTTGGGTTGGGCGGACCTAGTCATCTGGGCTTGGCTGAAACAGGTTCAACCCATTGTTGTTAATGGCATTTTTCCATTTGCATGCAAAATGTATTGTGCATGCAAATGGCTATGACAGCGGGGTTTGGAGACTTTAACCTTGCTTAAACTTTTGTTTAAATTAAGTTAGTAAGAATAAAATAAATGGAAAGTGTGGTGGCTTGATTTGTGTTTAACCATCAAAAGCAAGCTAATTATGATTTAAATTGAAGAAAATGCTTAGTGTCTTTCCTTAGACATGCTCAGCTAGATTATTGGCAAGGAAAATGAAATGGTAGACATGACGTACATATGTTGGTGTTAAATGCATGACTTAATAAAAAAGTGAGGACTAGATTATGGGGGCAAGGAATGAGAAATAGAGGCAAGCCACTTATAAAAAGGACCTTGTGACAAATATGGATTCTAAAGAAGTTGGATAGGCTAAATTGGTAGTAGAAACATGAATAAGTGATGATGATATATATAAACCTTAGGATATTAATGTAAAAACAAGTTAATAGTAGGAAAAGTTAGATATCGGTTGTTCAATCCATGTATTGGGACTGAAAAGCGTTTGATCACACAACTTCAGCTAAGGTCAGGGCACCCAAATGATAAATTTAATATTTGTTTTTTAATAAAGGTTATAGGTATGGATGTTATCTTTTAAAAAAAATTGACCGCGCTTAATTTGGAGTTATAGAACTCTAGATAACGACTGAAAATGGAAGACGGGTCAAACTGCGCTCTGCAGATGACGATTGTGTTGAGTGCTATAATGAATAATTTCAAGGGTCTTAAGGGCAGAACATGGCTTTCTATTCTTCAATAGAGTTGTGGAACCATGTGTTACCTTTCCAAGGACTCAAGCCACACTTAAAACCGAAGTCTATAACTTGACTTATTAATAAGATGGTAAACAATGCTCTCCAATAAAAACTTACATAAGGAGTGTAATGATGTAGTTGAAGGAAAATAATCGAAAAATGAAATTAAAAGATGGCAATGAATTCATGTGCATGAGATTGCAATAGTATAAGAATGCACATTGTGATAAAATTATAAGAGGGTATTTATTGTATCTCTTGATTCTTAAATAGAAGAGATACCTGGAGTAGGGTCATCGGTAATTGAAGGGACTAGGTCAGTTGGGAAAACAAATAGGTGCATCGCATCTTATCTTTTCAATATGTGTAAACTTATTGATAAATATTAGAATTTATTGTTTTATTGCTTTGATAAATATTGGAATGAATATGAGTACCTTGCGTACATTGATGTGTATCAACTGGTTCTGATATAATTGGAATGGATACGAGTATGTTGCATACATTGATATGTATAAACTTGTGATGATATTAATTGAATGAATAAGAGTACCTTGCATGCATTGGTATGGATCCAATTAATTATGATAATGTTTGAATGAACATGTGTATCTTGCGTACAATGATATGGATCAAGTTAGTTAGGATAATGTTTAAACGAACATGAGTACACTGTGTGCATTTCTATGTATCAAATTAATTATGTTATTATTAGAATGGATGTGAGTACCTTGCTTACATTGATAGGTATTGAATTAGCCATGATAACTTTGGAATAGACGTGATTATCTTACATACCTTGGTATGGATTGGGCATACAAAATCACTTGGAGATTATTATTATTTGTTTCGATTGACCGATCAATGAAAATTCAATTTCGAACTTCTAATTGGATAAGGATACTTGTCATTTGAGGAATTCATGGTGTTGAAACAAGCAACCGGATCGTCAACATAAGAATTTTCAACGACTTTAATTTTCTTGTCTGATGGCAATGAAGCCAAGCGAAAGTTGACGGGTTTCCAGCCCAAGAAGAGTTTTTAAATGATATGTTGACCTTTCGCATTCAGACATGAAGGATATTCCGAGCTACAAAAAAACATTACCAATCACTTGCTAGAAATTTTGCATGAAACAATTTTCATTTCCTTACGCTGAATCAGCCAAGTCAAGCACAATACATGATCTTTAACCAAAAGCCTAGGAGAGTAACCAATTACGATCAATCTCTAAGATGACCTTTCTTCAATCCCAAACTGACAACCATCTCTAAATCGTGCAAGAAATGCTTTGAAGCGATCAACTAGTCATCAGCCTGGAATTCATTTGGCTTTGAAGCCATCAACTAGTCATCAGCCTGGAATTCAATTTTACAGCTGTCTGAAATTTATTCTCCAAGAAAGTTTATCCGCGCGAAAACTTCAACTTGATTAGGAGAAAGAAACTGCGTTTTGCTACTATGGAATTCAAGCATCCTCTTCAAGCCTCCAGCGAATTCCTTAACAATTAGCGGTATTAGATTACCATTTTTATCATACTATCCCCCATTACCTAGGCACGATTAAACACAGAATACATTATTGAGATTTAAGCAAAATTATTGATAGTGTCTCAAGTTCACGTAATTATTGTCATTGTACTTCATTATTGAGATTTCCGAAATATTATGGAACGTGTGCTAGGATAGGAAAAATTGTATTACTAATGTATTGACTTGTCATGTGTAGGATGCTATACCGTAACACATGTATTAAAATATACAGTTTTTATCAAAACATTGCAAAAAACTATAAAACAAAAAAAAATATCATATTTTCATGCATACGGCCAAGTCTCCCAAAGATAAAAAAATTATATCGTATTTTCATACAACAAAAATTCAAAATATATTTTAGCATGTATCTTGAGCTTTAATAACTAGTTTATTAAAGCCCTGAGAACTAGCTAGGTCAATATTTCAAAAAAAACAAAAAAAATATATATTTTTGTTTAGTATCTGGGATTACGAACTTATACGTGAGACGTATTCCCGATATTAAAAGGCTAGTTCTTTTATGTATAGACATTAGAATGGTCAGGATTTACCCGATAAGATAAAAATTTCCATACTGAGAATGACTTTTCTTCAACCTTAGGCAGACCAATAATTAGAAAGCACGACAAAACCTTAGCTTTTATCAGACAATCAAACAATACAACTTACCTTAGGTAAGGCATATTTGGGGTGCTAATACCTTCCCTTTACGCAATCAGTCCCCGTACCCGATTTCTGAGACCACTTAGGGTTCGTAGTGACGGGAAATACTAGGTGGTGACTCCCATTCCCTCATTCCACTGATAAAAGACAAGAATTCCTTGCCTATCCCATTTTTCAATTCCTAAAACCTAAAGTGGAGGCAATTTCACCGCGACGCCGCTCCGCGTGTGGCAAAATCAATGGGTCGCATTGGTATCGACAACTATTTATGGTGTGATTAGCTACTTCAAGTAAGGAGGTTAATGATGTCAAGGGTTCTTGACATCAGCAACTTTGATAATAAACCAGATATGAATAATAATTGATTAATTATTCCGGGGTAGGAATAGTAATGAAATCAATTGCTTGTATTGATATAGGCACTTGAATTGAATTGATTAGTCTAACCCAATATTTGGAGACTAATGATACCAATGAGATTCATTAGTATCAGCAATTACATTCCGAAAAATATGAGAGAAAATATTGATTAATTATTCTGAAAGAATGAGATAAGATAATGATACCAAGAGAGGAATATCTTGGTATCAAGTGAGAATTGATTTAAAAGAATATGGTTTTTGAAACTATTGAGTTGTGTTGAGATTTCCAAGATAAAATTATTATCGGCTATTATGGAAAGAGACCTATTGAATAAAATGATGTCAAGCCACACTTTAAACAGAAATCTATAACTTTACTTACGAATAAAATGGTAAACAATGCTCTCCGATGAAAACTGATGTAAGGAGTGTAATGAGGTAGTTGAAGGAAAATAATCGAAAAATGAAATTAAAAGATGGCAATGAATTCATGTGAATGAGATTGCAATAGTATACAAATGGACTTTGTGATAAAATTATAAGAGGGTATTGATTATATCTCTTCATTCTCAAACAGAAGAGATGCCTAGAGTAAGGTCATTGGTAGTTGAAGGGACTAGGTCGGTTAGGGAAACAAGTAGGTGCATCACACCTTATCTTTTCAATATGTGTAAACTTATTCATAAAGTTTTGAATTTATTGTTTTATTGCTTTGATAAATATTGGAATGAATATGAGTACCTCGAGTACATTGATGTGTATCAACTACTTGATATATAATATGGATTCGTGTACCTTGCGTACATTGATATGTATCAAACTTGCGATGATATTACTTGAATGAATAAGAGTACCTTGCATGCATTGGTACGGATCCAATTAATTATGATAATGTTTGAATGAACATGTGTACCTTTCGCGCGATCTTGGCGTCATTGCGCAAAAAACATCCACCCTCAAAATCTTATCTTATCTATAAAGTATCTGGCAAAACGGGGAGACAAGGTATTCTTGTCTTTTATTAGTGGAAAAATAGAATGGGAGACGCCACCTAGTATTTTGGTCACTAGGAACCCTAACTGGTCTCAGAGATCGGATACGGGGACTGGTTGCGTAAAGGGAAGGTATTAGCACCCCAAATACGCCCTACCTAAGGTAGGCTGCATTGTTTTATTGTCTGATAAAACCTAAGGTCATGCCGTGTTTTCTAGTTGTTGGTCCACCTATGGTTTAAGAAAAGTCCTTCTCGGTAAGGAGATCTTTATCTTATCGGGTAATTCTGACGCCAACAAAAGAATTTAATATCCGGAATACGCCTTACGTATAAGGTCGCAACCCAAGATATTAAAAGAAAACAAAATATTTTTTTTGAAATTTTTGAAATATTGGCCTAGTTCTCACGACTTTAATAAACTAGTTATTAAAGCCAAAATGCATGCTAATACATATTTTTAAAATTTTCTTTGTTGTATGAAAATACAATATGATTTTATTTTTTATTTTTATTTTTTTGTTTTTGAGAGACTTGGCCGTATGCATGAAAACAAAACATTTAATTTTATTTTTTTAGTTTGGATGAAAACCAAGTATTTAAAACTGGATTTGTATTTTTACAGCATAAAAATACAAACCAATATTTATTAAAATACAGTAAAATATTTGCGGAAAATCACAGATTTTTCAAAGAATTTTTTTATATTTGGGCTGGGCCCAACCCGGCCCATGTAGCCGTCTTTGGACCCAGCCACCCGTGCACGGTCACTGGCCCAAGCCAGTCACCCAAACAAACCATGCACGCGTAAAACCTTACACGTGCATGGAACAGTGCGAAGGTAATTATATTACCTTCGCACTGTTCATGCTCGGTTTTGCAGATAGCAAAAACGAGCCCCTGTTTAAAGTGCAGAAGGATTCTTGTAGTTTCTTGTGTTTTCTCCCTGTTTCTGTTCTTTAGACTAACATGCGTCAATTCTTGTACAGACAGAGAAAGGAAATAAGCATACCTGGTTCTGAAGAAAGTGGAGCCTATGGTGGTGGTGGCTTACTCTGTTGTTTCCTTCGTTCTGGAAAAGAAAGAGCAGATGGTGGCTCAACTCCTCTGTTGGTGTTGCGTTTTCTGCCGGTCCTCGGTTCCTCTGTTGGTTTCGCCTCCTCTCTGTTTCTCTCTTATCCTGCTCGCTCCCTCTGCCTCTCTCTTCTTTACACTCTCTTCCCACTGTTTTTTTGTTTCTGCTGTCTCGTTCTCCCCTCTCTTCTCTTTTTTTCTCCCCCCTCTGTCTCGTACCTCCCCCCCCTAGTCTCGTCCTTTTTCTCTCCTTTTATAGCCAAAACTGCATGCCTTCTTTTTTATTATAATGAAAACGTTCGGGACCATTATTGCAGTGGTAACGGTAGAGAGATAGTAGCTGTGAAATGTTCCCCATAATCAGCGGCATTTGTTGCTGAAACGGTTCCTGTTTGCTGAATCGGTGAATAGTGCCTCTGAAACGGCACCGTTTTGCCACTTTTAAATGATATTTCTGATTTGGTCCTTGGATATTTTTACAATTTTATAATCAAGCCCCCCGGAAAAGTTGTAATTGGATCCCTTGATTGTAGCGCCTTTTCCGGTTTGGTCCATGGTTTCGGATTGTTTCAATTAAGTCCTTAATTGGCCATCAAACTTCAATAATTATGCAATTAAGCCCCTGATTGACCACATCAACTCTTCAAAATTATAATTGGACCCCAGAACTTTGATTTCTTCCAATAAAAGCGTAAATTGAGTTAAAAATCAATTTCTCTTACAATCCAACCCTCCACAAATTCAATTAAACCTTAGATAAAATTTAAATGAGTCCATAAACATCTGATTTTAGACTTTTCTTCCTCAACTTGATTTTTTTTGTCAACAAGGCTTCCATCAGTCAAAAATATATTGTCCAGTTTCAACCTTTTGCATTTTTAAACCTCCTCAACCAATTTTGGCCTTCTTTCAGCATTCCAGCATCCTTTTCTCGCTGCAATTATTTTGTTTTGTATTTTTTTTATTTTTGTGTGGGAACCCAAAAATGGGTAAAAACATGTACCTTCGGTACAACAATATGGATCAATTAATTATGATAATATTTGAATGAACAAAAAAAAATGATGGATAATTTTGGATCGAAGGGTTAAATTGAGAAGAAAAATTAAATTCACCAAATAATTAAAAGAAACCAATAAAAGAATGAGTAATAATTTTTTTAAAAAATATATCTAAGGATGAAAATGAAAACAATTAAAAGAATATAGAAGGGCAAGAAAAAACTTAAGAAACAAAAAAAATAAGAATACAACTCGAAAAAATAAAAAAACTACAAAAAACTAACGACAAAAATTATAAATAAAAAGAACATTGACCGTCACTGAAATAACCGCAACTAAGATACTACCCTGAAATCTTAAATGGCTAGTGCAAATTTTAGTGGAGAAAAGAGGGAAAAAAATTGTGAATCCAATGAGACACGGAGAAATGAGGTTCTTAACCGGCAAATTCGGCCACTTTAGTACTCTAACCGCCAAAATTGCTTACACCCCCTACCCTTGAATTTAAGGATTATTTCAAAGAGACCCTACATTTTGCATCCTCATGAATTAATTATGTTCCATGTCAAAGAACCATCTCAACCCAATAGCTTAAGTCATTAGGTGAGGTACCGGGGATATGATTTATATTATTCTCTAACACACCCTCTCAAGTGAAAGCCCTTTGGGCTTGAAACTTGCACAGGCCCACTTTACCTTGTGCTTAATTTTTATCAAATAAATAGAGATGGTGAGATTCGAAATCGTGACCGCTTGATCATCAAGGTTCGATACCATGTTAAAGAACCATCTCAACCCAATAGCTTAAGTCATTAGGGTGAGGTCCCATGATATGATTTATATTATTCTCTAACATAGGTATTATTTATTTACTTTTCACTTGATCTTGATAAATTTCAGTTTGACCATGCATTCCTCGAATTCTAGTGAAAAGGATTATGCATGAATAGAAGTATCCTTCAAAATATTACAGGAAAAAAGAAATTGCGCAGAGCAAGTTATTATTTAATATGGAATTTGATTGATAACCAATCAATACATATAAAAAATAAAAAATAAATACAAATAAATATTATTATTACAACAAGAACAGCATCGATCCTAGACGAAAATGTGAGAATTAATTCGAAGACAAAGATCCACTGATGTCCACAAACTAGAAGGACGCAAACATGCATGGAATAGAATTTATCAGACGTGGAAACCTAACTTGCTGCAACAAAGTTTGACTTCAGCGTTTGGTGCTATTCTGATGTGGTTTCAAGTAGGTCTTGATCATACGAAAAGGGCTCCTGCATTGTTAATAAATTAGTTTGTTAAGCATGAAAAATGAATACAATAAAATTAGTAGTTATGGAAGAAGATATACAATAATACCTTATTATATTTCATGCCAATATATGTTTAATCAATTCTCGACTTCTTACGGCTACGAGCTGATGCCTCCTCCATTCGAGATTTTGATTTTCTGTTATTGCAATCATTTGTGTTATGAGAAATGTTGAGAGGTTTTTTTGATAATAATAAGAGGAGATGAAAAGAGGCCTTACATGTTATCGTTGAGTTGAGTACTTTCGTCCTTCTTCAGAAATTGCTTAAACCACTTCACAGAATTTTTGGCATATCGTTTCAAGTTGTTTTCGTAGTCAATGTAGAAGAGACCAAACCTTGAACCATAACCGGATCCCCATTCAAAATCATCCAAGAATGACCAAGCAAAAAACCCCTTGACATCGACACCATGGTCACTGCAAAAGTCAAGTTTTTAGAGCAGATCGGACTGAGAAAGAAAAAACTAGGACTGTTTGAAAAAGGAAGCGAGAACATGAATTTGGAAAGAGCAAACTCACTTGATAGATTTCAGAACATTGTGGAAAATGTCTTTATAATATTGCTCCCTTATGGCATCATTGAGGGCTTCCTCTAATGACGAGGAATTCACGTCATCAACTCCTAATTAAAAAAAACCAACAAATCAGTAAATCAGAGCTTCTTGACAACTATAACCATAAACACACGAGGGTTGTTAACTCTGTTCTTACCATTTTCAGTGATATATATTGTTGGATTTTCATACGCGTCCTTTATGTAATTCAAGAGATGACGAATACCTTCGGGATAAATATAAAGCCAACTTGAACCCGCCTGCGAATTTGATTTATATATCTCAATACCAAGGGGAAAAACAGAAAGATTCTACATATCAATTACTAATTTGTTGAAACAAGAATGAAGAATCACATTCACCTGTGGGCCTATTGGTATTCCATTTCTCTCCCCTGTACGTAAAATAATATCAACATAAGTGAGAAAGTGTAGAGTTTTAGACCTTGTATTCTTCTTATTCTGAGAGTTTTTTTTTTTTTTTTTATCACTTAATTAACAAGTAAATAAATATTTCACCTGGCCAGTTAACACGAGCATCTTCCATAAACCCAATATTTTTATAGTCAACATCCTCAACATTCTGAGCATAGTATGTAGTGTAGTAATTGACCCCAATAAAGTCATAAGATCCTCTCAGCATCTTGGATTCCTCCTCACTGAATCTCGGCAATCTTCCTCCAACGTAGTCGTGCATATTCTGTGGATAGTCACCTTTAGTTAGAGGATCCATGTACCTGCCAAAAACATAGAATTTAAGATCCTGGTTTCTTCTCCATAGAATTTAAGAATCCAAATTAATTAATGTTTGAAATTATTATATTATCCAAATCAGCTAGCAAAATGCTTACCATCCAAGCATAAAATCAAGGCTTCGTTCAGTTGCCATCCGATCACTTTCACTAGTTGAGTAAGGTTCAAACCAATGAGAAACGAGGGTTATCCCAATTTTACCTCCTTGACACGTCTGACGAGATTTTGTCAATGATAAAATTAGCACAGTCACACAGGAAACTTTGGTGAAATATGTTATGAAACGAACCACAAATTATAATTATAGCTTTAGCTTTTGCAAACCTGATACTTTTCCTTGTATACTTTCACAGCCGTTGCATGAGCAAGCAATAGATGATGGGTTACAATGTAAACCTCGGTGGCGCCAGAGATTTTGGGTTGGCCTGGATAATTCTCCAAAGTTGAAATTCTGCCGGGTGCCAATGTGCCCGTGTCATAGCCATTGACGCTAAACATAAAAGGCTCATTTAAAGTGATCCAGTGCTTCACTCGGTCTCCAAATCTTTGGAAGCAAAGCTCCACGAAGTCTCGGAAATCGATTCTATATGAGTTTTGAAATTATTAGATTCAAGCATGGAGGATTTAAATTAAAGTGAGATGTTTATATAATATGAATATAATTACTTACAAAATATTAGGGCTCAAGAAACCACCATATTTGTCCTCAATTGCTTGTGGAGTGTCCCAATGAAAGAGAGTTACATAAGGCTGTATACCTGTACATTTCAAAGCAAAATTAATATGAGAAAACTAAAGTGCATGTGAAACGTTTTGTATGAGAGTTTGGAAAATGCTTTTCAAATTTTCGAAATTCAAGCAAAGTAAGATTGCCCCTGCATTTACCATGGCCACTTCAAGATTCTTATTTTTAGTCGGTAACATTATTATGAAACGCAGTCATGGAGGAAAAGGAAAGGGTTATAACCATTTTTTATGAGCTCATCGATGAGATTGTTGTAAAACTGGATCCCTTCTTCGTTTATTCCAGCACTTAGTCTGCCATCTGATGAATTCATTCGATTATTGAAAAATCAAAGTAAGGAAAAATGTGGGACTTCGAAATTCGAGACGCGTCCCATCCTCGTGAATTAAAAAGGAATGAGATGTAGGGTAAAAACAAAAGAAAACACTTACGTGGTAATACCCTAGACCAAGAAATAGAGAATCTGAAAGCATCCATTCCCATTCCCCTCATTCTTTGCACATCTTCCTATAACATTTTGTGTGTAAAATATATCAACAAGTGTAATGGTGATCAGATCCACAAAAGGCAACTAAAAGAAAAATAAGATGAACATCGTACCTTATAGCGATTATAGAAATCAACTGCCACCTTTGCATTGCTATGGTCACTTATCCTCTCTGCAATTTTTCAGAATTTGTTCTTAAATTCCTTTGAATATATATTATTTGATAAAAATCATATTTACATCTTTAATTTGCACGCACTTTCTCCCCTAACCCCAAAAGTCACCTTCTTTCTTTCCCTTTTCTCTCTTCTTTTGGATTTAATAGACAAAATACACTATGGTTTTAGGCAGGCCACCAACATGCTGGCAGGTGACTCCTTGAGAGATTTATATTCGTTGTTTTAGTTAGGAAAGCATTGTAACGAACTCCTGCATTGAATAAAGAGATACCTGGATGCTCCTCGATGAAGGTGTCCCATATATTCGGCCCTTTGCCTCTCCTGTTTGTTTCACCTTCAAACTGCATATAATTTAAACGTTATCAGAGAACAAACAATTGAGGCGTTTGTCTCTTCGACCAGAGTACTTGAAGCAATGTTGTACCTGGTAAGCTGACGAAGAAGATCCAAAAACGAAACCATCTGGGAAAGAATTACGACTCAACTGGGCAATACTTCCCATGATATACACTAAGTCTTTGTTGAACAGCCTTGCAGAAGAGCAATAAAAGCTTGAGCAGCACTAAAGATTGTTGGGTGATCAGAATAAAGAATGTATAGTGAGATAGCAGTGAAAAATAAATAAATGAACGTATGAAGTATGGATTTTGTAAGAACATCGACATGCCAGAGCCTATTTATAGGCATCATTTTGAAAGGTTATTCTCAACAACCAAGAAGGATAATTGTGGTCAATTATTATTATTTGTTTCAATTGACCGATCAATGAAAATTCAATTTGGATAAGGTTATTTGTCATTTGAGGAATTCATGGTGTTGAAACAGGCTCCAAACATAAGATTCCGTGCTCTAATTGCACTGTGAAGCCTAGCAATTGTACTTGAAGCTTGCTGAGAAAATTCAGCTACCGGATCGTCAACATAAGAATTGTCAACGACATTGATTTTCTTGTCTGATGGCAACGAAGCCAAGCGAAAGTTGACGGGTTTCCAGCCCAAGAAGAGTTTTTAAATGATATGTTGACCTTTCGCATTCAGACATGAAGGATATTCCGAGCTACAAAAAACATTACCAATCACTTGCTAGAAATTTTGCATGAAACAATTTTCATTTCCTTACGCTGAATCAGCCAAGTCAAGCACAATACATGATCTTTAACCAAAAGCCTAGGAGAGTAACCAATTACGATCAATCTCTAAGATGACCTTTCTTCAATCCCAAACTGACAACCATCTCTAAATCGTGCAAGAAATGCTTTGAAGCGATCAACTAGTCATCAGCCTGGAATTCATTTGGCTTTGAAGCCATCAACTAGTCATCAGCCTGGAATTCAATTTTACAGCTGTCCGGAATTTATTTTCCAAGAAAGTTTATCCGCGAGCAAACTTCAACTTGATTAGGAGAAAGAAACTGCGTTTTGCTTCTATCAGAATTCAAGCATCCTCTTCAAGCCTCCAACGAATTCCTCAACAATTAGCGGTATTAGATTACCATTTTTATCATGCTATCCCCCATTATCCAGGCACGATTAAACACAGAATACAAATCACACCACAGTATAGTGCCTCAAGTTCACGTAATTATTGTCATTGTACTTCATTATTGAGATTTCCAACATTTGCAAGATGCTTACAAACCTTTTTCTTTTCTTTAGTTGGAAGGTTGTCAGTACGAAACCTGTAATTCTGCTACCATGCATTGCTCCATATACGAGGATTATAAATAGGAGCTGTATAAAATATATAGGTGTATCTTTAATTTATTTCTTTATAGTAATCGAGTAGAATTAAATTAAAAGAGCACCATTAAGAAGATAGTGACCGAAGGAATAAAAACTTACAATATAAGTATCTAAAAGAAGGAGCAAAAAAGTGAAAATCAAACTAATTAGTCTAGTTCAAGATACATTCAAGACTACTAATCTAATCAGAACCTGTGTAACTAAAGTTTCTAACTGAGAATTTCAACCAAAATGCCAAACATTGAAAGGTAAGATAAAAAATCACATCCCAATTGTAGACCTTGGACTCGAAGATAAGTCGATTGCGAACTAACTAGATAGATCAATAAAGCCTTTGCATGGAAGAATAATATCCTGCCCAGAAAATTGCCTCTCACCGACCTGTACCATTCTTGAAGATTTTGTTTAGGGTCCCTAGATAGACAACTTAAACACCCGAACCAATGCATGAATCTACCCTAAAAATTCCACGTAATAGTACAGTGATGAAATAGATGATTACTAGTCCCAATCTCCTCACAATAAAAAGGAAAACAAGCATCCTCATAATTAACAATCCCCCTCTCAGCTAAAAACCCCTAGCGTTGAGACTAGCATTAAGCAGGAGCCATATGAACACATCAATTTTAGGAGGCGCAAAACCTTTCCAAAGCAAAACAAAAAAAGAAGGAGCCCCTGAGGCAGACAGGCTATCTAGAAATTTGCAACACTGAACTATCAAATTTACATGCCTTACTATCTTCACCTCCAGAAAAAACTAAACCACGCTCCACCCCTGCAATTAAAATTTCCCAGCAACAAAGCTCGTGAGACCTCGATTCCTCCTCCAAGTCAAGCTCACCGAATTATCAATCGGGCTATACACATTTACATGGCTAACTAATTGCTGCAGAGAAGATTAAATAGTCTAGGAAATAAATTATGAAGAGGAGCTGGAGTACCTAGCCAAGAATCGATCCAAGACCAAATGTTACTGCCATCACCTACCTTGAACCCAATGCTTGAATTAAGTCGAATGGCTATGCTTTCTCTTGTGGAGCAAGTCAAAACAATGCCACGCCAGGTTGAAGAAAGAGAAACCGCAAACACAGGAAGCCCATTCTTGTGGCGTGCACGGCGTCGATTGGCAGATATGTCTCCAAAGTGTGTTGGAAAGGGGTTTTGGATTTAATCATAAAATTATGATTATAAGATTCAGGAGTCGCAACCTGGTATTATGGTCGTTAGAAAACCTAATGGTCTGCGAGAGTCCGGGTAAGGGATTGGTTGTGCAAGGGGAAGACGTATCACGCCTAGCGCACCCTCCCTAAGGTAAGCTCCATTGTTATTTGATTGTTATTCTAAGTCGCATTTTTGTTCATTGGTCTTGTTTAAGGTTACATGTAGATCTCCCTTCATGAGGAAGTCTTTACCTTATCGGGTTAAATCTTGACAATTCTAATGGGATATTTTGTATTTTGTATTTTGATCAAACCCTAATAGATAATCATAAACCGGTTATGATATTCATTTTTTATATTTTAAATCATGATAAATATGATTTTTATCTCTCTTTAGAAAATATGCATGAAAAACTTTTAGGATTTAGCCGTATGCATATAGACAAAATAGTTTTTTTTTTTGGAAAGAGAAAATTAATTTGAATTTTTTTTATTTTCAAATTTGTTTATAAAGAAACATTCCAGAGAAAATCGGGTATTTTATAATGTAAGTCTAAAGCCTGATATTATGCAAAATAGTTGGAAAAACATGCGAGAGGCCCACATATATTTTTCAAATGCCCTTTGGAATTATTGAAATTTTCTCTTTAAAAAAATATATATTTTAATATTATTTTATTTTATTATGAAATATATATTGGATTAGACCTAGCTCAGTCATCTGGGCTCGGATGAAACAGGTCCAGCCCGACTCAGTCGGGTTAGGTCGACTAGCGGCTCAACAACCTTTCTCTCTCTTTCTTTGGGTTGGGCCAGACCTAGTCATATGGGCTTGGCTGAAACAGGTTCAACCTATTGTTGTTAATGGTATTTTTCCATTTGCATGCAAAATGTATTGTGCATGCAAATGGCTATGACAGGGGGGTTTAGAGAAGAAAAGGAAGAGGAAAGCTTGCCTAGCCATAGGAGAAAACTTGGTGGCGGCATTCATGGTGGTGGAGGGAAGTCTAGAGAGTGGTTGGTGGTAGTACCAACGACGGAGAAAGAGGGGAAAGGTTGACAAAAAACCAACACTAGGGAAAAGGGCTATTTTTTCCCCAACTTTGGCCTCTTATTTCCTTATGCTCAATGCCTAGAATTCACCCCTATTTATAGAGAGTGGAAGAGGAACTTTTTGTTTTTATTGAGGACAAATCTTGGCCCTTGATTCAAGCGAAAAGATCCCAACTGTTGGATCAAAGGTGTCATCATGACTTGTAAAAATTCCTGCAGAAAAGCTAGTTGGGTTGGCCATTTAAAGGCAACATCATGGCGGATGTAAGGGCAATAAACAGGCAAGATTTATGCTGGGGTATAGTACAATGTCAAGCCATCATTGTGGTGTATGGTTTGTTTGATTTGGTTGAGAGATGAATTATTAAATGCCCCTGAAAAGTAGACACCTGAGCAGATTTTTTGGGCAAGAAAAAAAAAGATGATGACTAGGATGGTTAACTTCACCGTTTGGATTTGATTAGTTCTAATTGAGTTAAAAGGAACTTTAACCTTGCTGAAACTTTTGTTTAAATTAAGTTAGTAAGAATAAAATAAATGGAAAGTGTGGTGGCTTGATTTGTGTTTAACCATCAAAAGCAAGCTAATTATGATTTAAATTGAAGAAAATGCTTAGTGTCTTTCCTTAGGCATGTTCGGCTAGATTATTAGTAAGGAAAATGAAATGGTAGACATGACGTACATGTGTTGGTGTTAAATGCATGACTTAATGAAAAAGTGGGGACTAGATTATGGGGGCAAGGAATGAGAAATAGAGGCAAGCCACTTATAAAAAGGACCTTGTGACAAATATGGATTCTAAAGAAGTTGGATAGGCTAAATTGGTAGTAGAAACATGAATAAGTGATGATGATATATATAAACCTTAGGATATTAATTTAAAAACAAGTTAATAGTAGGAAAAGTGAGATATTGGTTGTCCAATCCATGTATTGGGACTAAACAGTTTGGTCACCCAATTTCAACTAAGGTCAGGGCACCCAAATGATAAATTTAATATTTGTTTCTTAATAAAGGTTATAAGTATGGATGTTATCTTTTAAAAAAAACTAACCGCGCTTAATTTGGAGTTATAGAACTCTAGATAACGACTGAAAATGGAAGACGGGTCAAACTGTCTCGTACAGGACATATTGTGTTGAGTGCTATATATAACGGATAATTTCAAGGGTCTTAAGGGCAGAACTGTGCTTTCTATTCTTCAATAGAGTTGTAGAACCGTGTCTTACCTTTCCAAGGAGTCGAGCCACACTTAAAACCGAAGTCTATAACTTTACTTATGAATAAGATGGTAAACAATGCTCTCCAATAAAAACTGACGTAAGGAGTGTAATGATGTAGTTGAAGGAAAATAATCGAAAAATGAAATTAAAAGATAGCAATGAATTCATGTGAATGAGATTGCAATAGTATAAGAATGCTGATTGTGATAAAATTATAAGAGGGTATTCATTGTATCTCTTAATTCTAAAACAGAAGAGATACTTGGAGTAGGGTCATCGGTAATTGAAGGTACTAGGTCGGTAGGGGAAACAAATAGGTGCATCGCACCTTATCTTTTCAATATGTGTAAACTTATTGATAAATATTAGAATTTATTGTTTTATTGCTTTGATAAATATTGGAATGAATATGAGTATTTGCGTACATTGATGTGTATCAACTAGTTCTGATATAATTATGATAATGTTTGAATGAACATGTGTATCTTGCGTACAATGACATGGATCAAGTTAGTTAGGATAATGTTTAAACGAACATGAGTACACTATGTGCATTTCTATGTATCAAATTAATTATGTTATTAGTAGAATGGATGTGAGTACCTTGCTTACATTGAATTAGCCATGATAACTATTGAATAGACGTGATTATCTTACATACCTCGGTATGGATTGGGCATACTGGAATCACTTGGAGATTATTATTATTTGTTTCGATTGACCGATCAATGAAAATTCAATTTCGAACTTCTAATTGGATAAGGATACTTGTCATTTGAGGAATTCATGGTGTTGAAACAAGCAACCGGATCGTCAACATAAGAATTTTCAACGACATTGATTTTCTTGTCTGATGGCAACGAAGCCAAGCGAAAGTTGACGGGTTTCCAGCCCAAGAAGAGTTTTTAAATGATATGTTGACCTTTCGCATTCAGACATGAAGGATATTCCGAGCTACAAAAAAACATTACCAATCACTTGCTAGAAATTTTGCATGAAACAATTTTCATTTCCTTACGCTGAATCAGCCAAGTCAAGCACAATACATGATCTTTAACCAAAAGCCTAGGAGAGTAACCAATTACGATCAATCTCTAAGATGACCTTTCTTCAATCCCAAACTGACAACCATCTCTAAATCGTGCAAGAAATGTTTTGAAGCGATCAACTTGTCATCAGCCTGGAATTCATTTGGCTTTGAAGCCATCAACTAGTCATCAGCCTGGAATTCAATTTTACAGCTGTCCGGAATTTATTTTCCAAGAAAGTTTATCCGCGCGAAAACTTCAACTTGATTAGGAGAAAGAAACTGCGTTTTGCTTCTATGGAATTCAAGCATCCTCTTCAAGCCTCCAGCGAATTCCTTAACAATTAGCGGTATATTGACTTGTCATGTGTAGTATGCTATATCGACTTGTCATGTGTAGTATGCGAATTCCTTAACAATTAGCGGTATATTGCTTCTATGGAACGTGTGCTAGGATAGGAAATATTGTATTATTAATGTATTGACTTGTCATGTGTAGTATGCTATATCGTAACACATGTATTAAAATATTCAGTTTTTATCAAAACATGGCAAAGAACTATAAAACAAAAAAAAATATCATATTTTCATGCATACGGCCAAGTCTCCCAAAGATAAAAAAATTATATCGTATTTTCATACAACAAAAATTCAAAATATATTTTAGCATGTATCTTGAGCTTTAATAACTAATTTATTAAAGCCATGAGAACTAGCTAGGTCAATATTTAAAAAAAAACAAAAAAAAATATATTTTTTTTAGTATCTGAGATTACGAACTTATACGTGAGACGTATTCCCGATATTAAAAGGCTAGTTCTTTTATGTATAGACATTAGAATGGTCAGGATTTACCCGATAAGATAAAAATCTCCATACTGAGAATGACTTTTCTTCAATCTTAGGCAGACCAATAATTAGAAAGGTGACAAAACCTTAGCTTTTATCAGACAATCAAACAATACAACTTACCTTAGGTAAGGCATATTTGGGGTGCTAATACCTTCCCTTTACGCAATCAGTCCCCGTACCCGATTTCTGAGACCACTTAGGGTTCGTAGTGACAGAAATACTAGGTGGTAACTCCCATTCCCTCATTCCACTGATAAAAGACAAGAATTCCTTGCCTCTCCCATTTTTCGATTCCTAAAACCTAAAGTGGAGGCAATTTCACCGCGACGCCGCACACGTGTGGCAATATCAATGGGTCACATTGGTATCGACAACCATTTATGGTGTGATTAGCTACTTCAAGTAAGGAGGTTAATGATGTCAAGGGTTCTTGACATCAGCAACTTTGATAATAAACCAGATATGAATAATAATTGATTAATTATTCCGGGGTAGGAATAGTAATGAAATCAATTGCTTGTATTGATATCGGCACTTGAATTGAATTGATTAGTCTAACCCAATATTTGGAGACTAATGATACCAATGAGATTCATTAGTATCAGCAATTACATTGCGAAAAATAGGAGAGAAGATATTGATTAATTATTCTGAAAGAATGAGATAAGATAATGATACCAAGAGAGGAATATCTTGGTATCAAGTGAGAATTGATTCATAAGAATATGGTTTTTGAAACTATTGAGTTGTGTTGAGATTTCCAAGATAAAATTATTATCGGCTATTATGGAAAGAGACCTATTGAATAAAATGATGTCAAGCCACACTTTAAACAGAAATCTATAACTTTACTTACGAATAAAATGGTAAACAATGCTCTCCGATGAAAACTGATGTAAGGAGTGTAATGAGGTAGTTGAAGGAAAATAATCGAAAAATGAAATTAAAAGATAGCAATGAATTCATGTGAATGAGATTGCAATAGTATACAAATGCACATTGTGATAAAATTATAAGAGGGTATTGATTATATCTCTTGATTCTCAAACAGAAGAAATGCCTAGAGTAAGGTCATTGGTAGTTGAAGGGACTAGGTCGGTTAGGGAAACAAGTAGGTGCATCGCACCTTCTCTTTTCAATATGTGTAAACTTATTCATAAAGTTTTGAATTTATTGTTTTATTGCTTTGATAAATATTGGAATGAATATGAGTACCTCGAGTACATTGATGTGTATCAACTACTTGATATATAATATGGATTCGTGTACCTTGCGTACATTGATATGTATCAAACTTGCGATGATATTACTTCAATGAATAAGAGTACCTTGCATGCATTGGTAAGGATCCAATTAATTATGATAATGTTTGAATGAACATGTGTACACTGTCGCACGTATGCGGCCGCCGAGAAAAACATCCACCCTCAAAATCTTATCTTATCTATAAAGTATCTGGCAAAACGGGGAGACAAGGTATTCTTGTCTTTTATTAGTGGAAAAATAGAATAGGAGACGCCACCTAGTATTTTGGTCACTAGGAACCCTAACTGGTCTCAGAGATCGGGTACGGGGACTGGTTGCGTAAAGGGAAGGTATTAGCACCCCAAATACGCCCTACCTAAGGTAGGCTGCATTGTTTTATTGTCTGATAAAACCTGCCGACGCGTGTCGGGCGTCGGCGAAGACATCCACCCTCGAAATCTTATCTAATGTGTGGCAAATGTGTGGAGACAAGGAATTCTTGTCTTTTATTAATGGAAAAATGGAATGGGAGTCGCCACCTAGTATTTTGGTTACTAGGAACCCTAACTGGTCTCAGAGATCGGGTACGGGGACTGGTTGCGTAAAGGGAAGGTATTAGCACCCGAAATACGCCCTACCTAAGGTAAGCTGCATTGTTTTATTGTCTGATGAAATCTAAGGTCTTGTCGTGTTTTCTAGTTGTCGGTTCGTCTATGGTTTAAGAAAAGTCCTCCTCGGTAAGGAGATCCTTGTCTTATCGGGTAAAACATGACCGTTCTAACGCTAACAAAAGAATTTAATATCCGGAATACGTCTTACGTATAAGGTCGTAACCCCAGATATTAAAATAAAATAAAATAATTATTTTGGAATTTTTGAAATATTGGTCAGTTCTCGTGACTTTAATAAACCGGTTATTAAAGGCAAAATGCATGCTAAAACTTTTTTTTTTTTTATTAAGATGCAATATGATTTTTTTTATTATTTTTTAGAGAGACTTGGCCGTATGCATTAAAACAAAACATTTTTTTTATTTTTTAAAAAAATATCTTGATGAAAACCAGGTATTTTAATACCGGATTTGTATCTTTACAGTATAAAAATACAAACCAGTATTGATTAAAACGCAATAAAACAATTTGCAGAAAATCACGTATTTTTTGAAATAATTTTTGAAGAATTTATTTTTTTCTGTGGCTGGGCCGGACCCGGCCCCGGCCCCGGCCCAAAAGGAAATTGAGCCAAAACCAGCCAAAAATGAAATCAGACCTACTTTCTACAGGGCTGGACTCAGCCCAACCATGTGGGTTGGGCTGTCCAGCCCGAAGGAACAATTGGCTGGTTACTGTGCCGAGCACAGTAACCAGGTAAATAATTAGCTGGTTACTGTGCGCAGCACAGTAACTAGCTAATTATATTTCCTTCGATGCAGAACGTGAATTGCTCACGTTCTGCATGCAAAGGAAAACAAACAGGGAAGAGGGGACAGAGAAGGAGAGAGGTACCTGGAATGAGTGATCGTGGCTGCTGTCTCCGGTGATTTCTCACGGTGGTGCTGGGTGGCGACAGGCGGTGGCTGTTTTTTTTCTTTTTCTCCTCTGCTTCTTCTTCCTTTGGCTTTTCGCTTATTCTACTGCTCCTCTAGTTTCTTTCCTTTCTCTTCTCTGGTGCTGGGGAAGGAGAAACCGATGGTGATGCTGAGTTTCGTCTGTTGGTTTCTTGCTTCCTTGACCTTCTCTTCATCTCTTTTCTTGTTACCGATTCCTTGTTCTGCTGCCTCTGGTTCTTGCAGATGGTGCTGTAGAAAGGTGAAGCTGATGGTGATTTGTTTTTCTTATTTTTCTTTGCTGGGTGGACCTTCTCACGGCGGGTTCTTCTTGCTTGGTCTGGCTCCTGTGTGATTTTCCAGATTTTATTCCCTCCTGTTGCCCTTGTTCCTCCTTTTTCTAGTTCGTTCTTCCTTTGTTTTTGTTTGTGTTTTCCTTTCCCTTCTGCCTCCTGTCTCTATCGCCTCCCCCTCTGTTTTTTTTTTGTTCGTCTGTCTCTCCCCTCTTCTATCTGTCTCTCCTCCTGTGTTTCCTCACTGTCACCTCTCCTCTCTCGTTTCTTTTCTCCTCTGTCGTTCTTTTTTTTTCTGTCTTTCCCTCCCTTTTTTCCTTCTTCTGTCTTCTTCTCCTTCTTTTATAGGCCAGAGACAGCCTTGTGCTGGTAACGGCCGGCTTGTAATCTGCATGTAGCGGGATAACAGCCATAAAACGTGCCCCATAATTGGAGCAATTTGCTGCAAAACGTATCCCTGTTTTACTGCTGAAAACGGCTTTCTTTGAAGGAGGCAATGAATAGTGCTCTTTAAGGAAACGACACCATTTCAAAATTTCTAATGAATATTTTCAATTCGGTCCTTGGCTGTTTTGACAATTTTGTAATCAAGCCCTCGGATTAATTGTAATTGGATCCCTTGATCTTAGCACTTTTCTGGTTTGGTCCTTGGTTTCAGATTGTTTCAATTAAGTCCCTAATTGGCCATCAAACTTCAATAATTATGCAATTAAGCCCCTGATTTGATCAAATCAACTTTTTAAAATTATAATTGGATCTCAGAACTTTAATTTCTTCTAATAAAAGCCTAAATTGATTTTAAAATCATTTTTCTTGCAATCAAACCCTCTATAAATTCAATTAAACCTTGCATAAAATTTAATTGAGTCCATAAACATCTGATTTTGGATTTTTCTTTCTCCAATTGAATTTTTCTTGTCCTCATGGCTCTCGTTAGGAAAAAATATACTGTCAAAATTTCAATTCTTGTATTTTTGAACCTCCTCAACCAATTTCTGTTCTTTTTTCAGCATTCCAGCATCCTTTTCTCACTCCTATTATTTTTGGATTTCTTTCGAATATTTTTTGATATATATATTTTTTTTGTATTTTCTCATTTTTTTTGTGGGAACCCAAAAATGGGTAACAACAAAACCTAAGGTCATGCCGTGTTTTCTAGTTGTTGGTCCACCTATGGTTTAAGAAAAGTCCTTCTCGGTAAGGAGATCTTTATCTTATCAGGTAATTCTGACGCCAACAAAAGAATTTAATATCCGGAATACGCCTTACGTATAAGGTCGCAACCCAAGATATTAGAAGAAAACAAAATATTTTTTTTGAAATTTTTGAAATATTGGCCTAGTTCTCACGACTTTAATAAACTAGTTATTAAAGCCAAAATGCATGCTAATACATATTTTTAAAATTTTCTTTGTTGTATGAAAATACAATATGATTTTATTTTTTATTTTTTATTTTTTTGTTTTTGAGAGACTTGGCCGTATGCATGAAAACAAAACATTTAATTTTATTTTTTTAGTTTGGATGAAAACCAAGTATTTAAAACTGGATTTGTATTTTTACAGCATAAAAATACAAACCAATATTTATTAAAATACAGTAAAATATTTGCGGAAAATCACAGATTTTTCAAAGAATTTTTTTATATTTGGGCTGGGCCCAACCCGGCCCATGTAGCTGTGCTGGACCCAGCCACCCGTGCACGGTCACTGGCCCAAGCCAGTCACCCAAACAAACCATGCACGCGTAAAACTTTACACGTGCATGGAACAGTGCGAAGGTAATTATATTACCTTCGCACTGTTCATGCTCGGTTTTGCAGATAGCAAAAACGAGCCCCTGTTTAAAGTGCAGAAGGATTCTTGTAGTTTCTTGTGTTTTCTCTCTGTTTCTGTTTTTTAGACTAACGTGCGTCAATTATTGTACAGACAGAGAAAGGAAATAAGCATACCTGGTTCTGAAGAAAGTGGAGCCTATGGTGGTGGTGGCTTACTCTGTTGTTTCCTTCGTTCTGGAAAAGAAAGAGCAGATGGTGGCTCAACTCCTCTGTTGGTGTTGCGTTTTCTGCCGGTCCTCGGTTCCTCTGTTGGTTTCGCCTCCTCTCTGTTTCTCTCTTATCCTCCTCGCTCCCTCTGCCTCTCTCTTCTTTACACTCTCTTCCCACTGTTTTTTTGTTTCTGCTGTCTCGTTCTCCCCTCTCTTCTCTTTTTTTCTCCCCCCTCTGTCTCGTACCTCCCCCCCTAGTCTCGTCCTTTTTCTCTCCTTTTATAGCCAAAACTGCATGCCTTCTTTTTTATTATAATGAAAACGTTCGGACCATTATTGCAGTGGTAACGGTAGAGAGATAGTAGCTGTGAAATGTTCCCCATAATCAGCGGCATTTGTTGCTGAAACGGTTCCTGTTTGCTGAATCGGTGCATAGTGCCTCTGAAACAGCACCGTTTTGCCACTTTTAAATGATATTTCTGATTTGGTCCTCGGATATTTTTATAATTTTGTAATCAAGCCCCCCGGAAAAGTTGTAATTGGATCCCTTGATTGTAGCGCCTTTTCCGGTTTGGTCCATGGTTTCGGACTTCAATAATTATGCAATTAAGCCCCTGATTGACCACATCAACTCTTCAAAATTATAATTGGACCCCAGAACTTTAGTTTCTTCCAATAAAAGCGTAAATTGACTTAAAAATCAATTTTTCTTACAATCCAACCCTCCACAAATTCAATTAAACCTTAGATAAAATTTAAATGAGTCCATAAACATCTGATTTTAGACTTTTCTTCCTCAACTTGAATTTTTTTTGTCAACAAGGCTTCCATCAGTCAAAAATATATTGTCCAGTTTCAACCTTTTGCATTTTTAAACCTCCTCAACCAATTTTGGCCTTCTTTCAGCATTCCAGCATCCTTTTCTCGCTGCAATTATTTTGTTTTGTATTTTTTTTTATTTTTGTGTGGGAACCCAAAAATGGGTAAAACTGTACCTTCTATACAACAATATGGATCAATTAATTATGATAATATTTGAATGAACAAAAAAAAATGATGGATAATTTTGGATCGAAGGGTTAAATTAAGAAGAAAAATTTAATTCACCAAATAATTAAAAGAAACCAATAAAAGAATGAGTAATAAGTTTTTTTAAAAATATATCTAAGGATGAAAATGAAAACAATTAAAAGAATACAGAAGGGCAAGAAAAAACTTAAGAAACAAAAAAAAAATAAGAATAAAATTGCAAAAAATAAAAAAAACTAACAACAAAAATTATAAATAAAAAGAACATTGACCGTCAATGAAATAATCGCAACTAAGATACTACCCTGAAATCTTAAATGGCTAGTGCAAATTTTAGTGGAGAAAAGAGGGAAAAAAAATTGTGAATCCAATGAGACACGGAGAAATGAGGTTCTTAACCGGCAAATTCGGCCACTTTAGTACTCTAACCGCCAAAATTGCTTACACCCCCTACCCTTGAATTTAAGGATTATTTCAAAGAGACCCTACATTTTGCATCCTCATGAATTAATTATGTTCCATGTCAAAGAACCATCTCAACCCAATAGCTTAAGCTGTTAGGTGAGGTACCAGAATATGATTTATATTATTCTCTAACACACCCTCTCAAGTGAAAGCCCTTTGGGCTTGAAACTTGCACAGACCCACTTTACCTTGTGCTTAATTTTTATCAAATAAATAGAGATGGTGAGATTCGAAATCGTGACCGCTTGATCATCAAGGTTCTGATACCATGTTAAAGAACCATCTCAACCCAATAGCTTAAGCTGTTAGGTGAGGTCCCATGATATGATTTATATTATTCTCTAACATAGGTATTATTTACTTACTTTTCACTTGATCTTGATAAATTTCAGTTTGACCATGCATTCCTCGAATTCTAGTGAAAAGGATTATGCATGAATAGAAGTATCCTTCAAAATATTACAGGAAAAAAGAAATTGCGCAGAGCAAGTTATTATTTAATATGGAATTTGATTGATAACCAATCAATACATATAAAAAATAAAAAATAAATACAAATAAATATTATTATTACAACAAGAACAGCATCGATCCTAGACGAAAATGTGAGAATTAATTCGAAGACAAAGATCCACTGATGTCCACAAACTAGAAGGACGCAAACATGCATGGAATAGAATTTATCAGACGTGGAAACCTAACTTGCTGCAACAAAGTTTGACTTCAGCGTTTGGTGCTATTCTGATGTGGTTTCAAGTAGGTCTTGATCATACGAAAAGGGCTCCTGCATTGTTAATAAATTAGTTTGTTAAGCATGAAAAATGAATACAATAAAATTAGTAGTTATGGAAGAAGATATACAATAATACCTTATTATATTTCATGCCAATATATGTTTAATCAATTCTCGACTTCTTACGGCTACGAGCTGATGCCTCCTCCATTCGAGATTTTGATTTTCTGTTATTGCAATCATTTGTGTTATGAGAAATGTTGAGAGGTTTTTTTGATAATAATAAGAGGAGATGAAAAGAGGCCTTACATGTTATCGTTGAGTTGAGTACTTTCGTCCTTCTTCAGAAATTGCTTAAACCACTTGACAGAATTTTTGGCATATCGTTTCAAGTTGTTTTCGTAGTCAATGTAGAAGAGACCAAACCTTGAACCATAACCGGATCCCCATTCAAAATCATCCAAGAATGACCAAGCAAAAAACCCCTTGACATCGACACCATGGTCACTGCAAAAGTCAAGTTTTTAGAGCAGATCGGACTGAGAAAGAAAAAACTAGGACTGTTTGAAAAAGGAAGCGAGAACATGAATTTGGAAAGAGCAAACTCACTTGATAGATTTCAGAACATTGTGGAAAATGTCTTTATAATATTGCTCCCTTATGGCATCATTGAGGGCTTCCTCTAATGACGAGGAATTCACGTCATCAACTCCTAATTAAAAAAAACCAACAAATCAGTAAATCAGAGCTTCTTGACAACTATAACCATAAACACACGAGGGTTGTTAACTCTGTTCTTACCATTTTCAGTGATATATATTGTTGGATTTTCATACGCGTCCTTTATGTAATTCAAGAGATGACGAATACCTTCGGGATAAATATAAAGCCAACTTGAACCCGCCTGCGAATTTGATTTATATATCTCAATACCAAGGGGAAAAACAGAAAGATTCTACATATCAATTACTAATTTGTTGAAACAAGAATGAAGAATCACATTCACCTGTGGGCCTATTGGTATTCCATTTCTCTCCCCTGTACGTAAAATAATATCAACATAAGTGAGAAAGTGTAGAGTTTTAGACCTTGTATTCTTCTTATTCTGAGAGTTTTTTTTTTTTTTTTATCACTTAATTAACAAGTAAATAAATATTTCACCTGGCCAGTTAACACGAGCATCTTCCATAAACCCAATATTTTTATAGTCAACATCCTCAACATTCTGAGCATAGTATGTAGTGTAGTAATTGACCCCAATAAAGTCATAAGATCCTCTCAGCATCTTGGATTCCTCCTCACTGAATCTAGGCAATCTTCCTCCAACGTAGTCGTGCATATTCTGTGGATAGTCACCTTTAGTTAGAGGATCCATGTACCTGCCAAAAACATAGAATTTAAGATCCTGGTTTCTTCTCCATAGAATTTAAGAATCCAAATTAATTAATGTTTGAAATTATTATATTATCCAAATCAGCTAGCAAAATGCTTACCATCCAAGCATAAAATCAAGGCTTCGTTCAGTTGCCATCCGATCACTTTCACTAGTTGAGTAAGGTTCAAACCAATGAGAAACGAGGGTTATCCCAATTTTACCTCCTTGACACGTCTGACGAGATTTTGTCAATGATAAAATTAGCACAGTCACACAGGAAACTTTGGTGAAATATGTTATGAAACGAACCACAAATTATAATTATAGCTTTAGCTTTTGCAAACCTGATACTTTTCCTTGTATACTTTCACAGCCGTTGCATGAGCAAGCAATAGATGATGGGTTACAATGTAAACCTCGGTGGCGCCAGAGATTTTGGGTTGGCCTGGATAATTCTCCAAAGTTGAAATTCTGCCGGGTGCCAATGTGCCCGTGTCATAGCCATTGACGCTAAACATAAAAGGCTCATTTAAAGTGATCCAGTGCTTCACTCGGTCTCCAAATCTTTGGAAGCAAAGCTCCACGAAGTCTCGGAAATCGATTCTATATGAGTTTTGAAATTATTAGATTCAAGCATGGAGGATTTAAATTAAAGTGAGATGTTTATATAATATGAATATAATTACTTACAAAATATTAGGGCTCAAGAAACCACCATATTTGTCCTCAATTGCTTGTGGAGTGTCCCAATGAAAGAGAGTTACATAAGGCTGTATACCTGTACATTTCAAAGCAAAATTAATATGAGAAAACTAAATTGCATGTGAAACGTTTTGTATGAGAGTTTGGAAAATGCTTTTCAAATTTTCGAAATTCAAGCAAAGTAAGATTGCCCCTGCATTTACCATGGCCACTTCAAGATTCTTATTTTTAGTCGGTAACATTATTATGAAACGCAGTCATGGAGGAAAAGGAAAGGGTTATAACCATTTTTTATGAGCTCATCGATGAGATTGTTGTAAAACTGGATCCCTTCTTCGTTTATTCCAGCACTTAGTCTGCCATCTGATGAATTCAGTTCGATTATTGAAAAATCAAAGTAAGGAAAAATGTGGGACTTCGAAATTCGAGACGCGTCCCATCCTCGTGAATTAAAAAGGAATGAGATGTAGGGTAAAAACAAAAGAAAACACTTACGTGGTAATACCCTAGACCAAGAAATAGAGAATCTGAAAGCATCCATTCCCATTCCCCTCATTCTTTGCACATCTTCCTATAACATTTTGTGTGTAAAATATATCAACAAGTGTAATGGTGATCAGATCCACAAAAGGCAACTAAAAGAAAAATAAGATGAACATCGTACCTTATAGCGATTATAGAAATCAACTGCCACCTTTGCATTGCTATGGTCACTTATCCTCTCTGCAATTTTTCAGAATTTGTTCTTAAATTCCTTTGAATATATATTATTTGATAAAAATCATATTTACATCTTTAATTTGCACGCACTTTCTCCCCCTAACCCCAAAAGTCACCTTCTTTCTTTCCCTTTTCTCTCTTCTTTTTGGATTTAATAGACAAAATACACTATGGTTTTAGGCAGGCCACCAACATGCTGGCAGGTGACTCCTTGAGAGATTTATATTCGTTGTTTTAGTTAGGAAAGCATTGTAACGAACTCCTGCATTGAATAAAGAGATACCTGGATGCTCCTCGATGAAGGTGTCCCATATATTCGGCCCTTTGCCTCTCCTGTTTGTTTCACCTTCAAACTGCATATAATTTAAACGTTATCAGAGAACAAACAATTGAGGCGTTTGTCTCTTCGACCAGAGTACTTGAAGCAATGTTGTACCTGGTAAGCTGACGAAGAAGATCCAAAAACGAAACCATCTGGGAAAGAATTACGACTCAACTGGGCAATACTTCCCATGATATACACTAAGTCTTTGTTGAACAGCCTTGCAGAAGAGCAATAAAAGCTTGAGCAGCACTAAAGATTGTTGGGTGATCAGAATAAAGAATGTATAGTGAGATAGCAGTGAAAAATAAATAAATGAACGTATGAAGTATGGATTTTGTAAGAACATCGACATGCCAGAGCCTATTTATAGGCATCATTTTGAAAGGTTATTCTCAACAACCAAGAAGGATAATTGTGGTCAATTATTATTATTTGTTTCAATTGACCGATCAATGAAAATTCAATTTGGATAAGGTTATTTGTCATTTGAGGAATTCATGGTGTTGAAACAGGCTCCAAACATAAGATTCCGTGCTCTAATTGCACTGTGAAGCCTAGCAATTGTACTTGAAGCTTGCTGAGAAAAATTCAGCTACCGGATCGTCAACATAAGAATTGTCAACGACATTGATTTTCTTGTCTGATGGCAACGAAGCCAAGCGAAAGTTGACGGGTTTCCAGCCCAAGAAGAGTTTTTAAATGATATGTTGACCTTTCGCATTCAGACATGAAGGATATTCCGAGCTACAAAAAAACATTACCAATCACTTGCTAGAAATTTTGCATGAAACAATTTTCATTTCCTTACGCTGAATCAGCCAAGTCAAGCACAATACATGATCTTTAACCAAAAGCCTAGGAGAGTAACCAATTACGATCAATCTCTAAGATGACCTTTCTTCAATCCCAAACTGACAACCATCTCTAAATCGTGCAAGAAAT
Source organism: Populus deltoides (assembly GCA_015852605.2). Taxonomy (NCBI): domain Eukaryota; kingdom Viridiplantae; phylum Streptophyta; class Magnoliopsida; order Malpighiales; family Salicaceae; genus Populus; species Populus deltoides. The sequence continues at coordinate 29,630,222 of CM027570.2, read as the reverse complement.
GCTTTGAAGCGATCAACTAGTCATCAGCCTGGAATTCATTTGGCTTTGAAGCCATCAACTAGTCATCAGCCTGGAATTCAATTTTACAGCTGTCCGGAATTTATTTTCCAAGAAAGTTTATCCGCGAGCAAACTTCAACTTGATTAGGAGAAAGAAACTGCGTTTTGCTTCTATCAGAATTCAAGCATCCTCTTCAAGCCTCCAACGAATTCCTCAACAATTAGCGGTATTAGATTACCATTTTTATCATGCTATCCCCCATTATCCAGGCACGATTAAACACAGAATACAAATCACACCACAGTATAGTGCCTCAAGTTCACGTAATTATTGTCATTGTACTTCATTATTGAGATTTCCAACATTTGCAAGATGCTTACAAACCTTTTTTCTTTTCTTTAGTTGGAAGTTTGTCAGTACGAAACCTGTAATTCTGCTACCATGCATTGCTCCATATACGAGGATTATAAATAGGAGCTGTATAAAATATATAGGTGTATCTTTAATTTATTTCTTTATAGTAATCGAGTAGAATTAAATTAAAAGAGCACCATTAAGAAGATAGTGACCGAAGGAATAAAAACTTACAATATAAGTTGTCGCACCCTCCCGAGAGCTCGACGTCGCGGCGACCCGTCCTCGTAGCCGTGATTGATTGTTGGGGTCTTTCTGTTGTGAAAAAAGGGAGTCGCCACCTAGTATTAAGGTCACTAGGAAACCTAACTGGTCTTTCAGAGATTCTAAGGCAAGGGACTGGTTGCGTAAAGGGAAGGTTTTAGCACCCCTAGTACGCCCTACCTAAGGTAAGCTGCTTGGTGTTTGATTTGCCTTATAACTGTCATGGTGTTGATGTTCTCTAATCCTATCCGTTTCCTAGGATAAGTCTGCTCTGATGAACGAAATCTAGGGTGCTTTAAAAATCTATTTTTGTCTTAATGTTTTATACTCTCACGGCTCGCAAACCGTGGAGTAAAAATTTTGAAAGGTCCTCGATTATAATCAAGGCTTCTTTCAAGGATGTGAGCGGATTTATTATTCCTAGAAAATTATTTTGGATATTTACCACTCCGGGTTTCTTTATCCAAATATTAACAGTGAATAATAACAAATTATCCCCAATAATATTTTGGATATTCGTCCTTTAAGGATTTCTTTATCCAAACATTAGTGGTAAATAATAACAAATTATCCCCAATAATATTTTGGATATTCGTCCTTTAGGGATTTCTTTATCCAAACATTAGTGGTGAATAATAGATGAATTCCCGAAAAATAAGATTTTTATATTTTTTTGGAATATTGGCCAATACCCTTTGAAGTTTTACAAACATGTTGTAAAATCCAGAAATGCAAAAAAAATGATTTTTGTTGTGTTTAAGAAATCCATGCGAAAACACATTTTTGAAACTTCAAATATTTGTGTTTTAGATAAAAAAAACGTAAAAACAATGTTAGGGTATTGGCCGTATGCATGAAAACAAAACATTTTTTTATTTTTTATTTTTCTGATGTCTTGACGAAAATCGGGTATTTTCATACCGGCTTTGTATCTTTATAGTACAAAAATACAACTTGCAGAAAATCACAGATTTTTTAAATACATCTTTGAAGAAAACTTTTTGAATGGGCCAGACCCTGCCCAAAAGAAAAATGGGCGAAATCAGCCCCAAAATAAAATGGGCCTACTTTCTCAAATGTCGGACTCACCCAAGGAAGATGGGTCGCTGGGGTCCAGCCCAAAACAAGTATGGACGGGTTATTGTACACCAGCATAGTAACCGGGTTACTGTGCATATGCACAGTAAGTAACAAGTGAATTATATTTTATGAACAGTGAAATAGCATTTCACTGTTCAAGTGAATTATATTTCACTTGAACAGTGAAATGCAAGGAAATGATGCATGCACAGCGACGAGAAAGAGACAAACCTGGTGGCAGCAACGATGTTGAAGACGATGGCGAACAATCCCTGTGATGCTGGTGGCGGTGGAGAGGCAGCCGACGAGGTCTCCCTGTGGTTCTGACGGTGGTGCTGCTGGCTGCTTCGCTGGCGGTGCTGCGGCGGAGGAAGAAGGAGCAGATTCCTGCAGAGGAGAAGGAAAGCTCTCGGCTGGAGCTGTTGAGGTGACTGAGGAAGGAGCTGCTACTTCGGTTGCTGCTGGGCGTCGCTGGAGGAAGGAGGACTGCTGTTGGCCGGTGAAGAAGCTGGAAGGCGGAGGAGCTCCTGTGGAGGCTGTCGCTGCTGAGGAGGCCGCGGGAGGCGTTGCTGGGGCTGTTGAAGCTGCGGTGAAAGAGAAGCTGCTGAAGTTCTGCCGCTGGCTTTGTGTTGATGAGAGGGAGAGGGGACAGTGTTGGGGCTGCTGGCAGAGAATGAGAGGAAAGGGAGAGGGCTGCCCCGGTGTGGCTAGAGGGGGCTGTCCCCTGTTGCTGGCTGCTGGAGGAAAAAGAAAGTCAAGCCGGCTGGGAGAGAGGAGAGGAAGATGATGAGTTTTCTGGTTTGTCTTTGGCCAGGCAAAAGAGGGAAGGAACGGCGCTGGTTTAGGTGGGGTGAGAGGCTGAGAGTTTCGGTCAGCTGTTGTGGGGAAGAAAAAAAAAGGCTGGTTGCAGGAAAACCGGGCAAGAAAAGCTTATTTTGTGCCAATTTTGAGCTCACTCCACTCAACCGTTTGAGCATGAAAATTGCTCCTATTTATAGGGCTGGAAAGAGGGTAATCTTGTCTTCAATGGGGAAAACGTCTCAGCCCTTGATTCGACTCGAGGAATCCAAACCGTTGGTTCAAAGTGTGCATCTCGAGCTGCTAAATTTGGCAGCTCAAGGCTGTGAACTGCCCGAGGTGGCCACTTAGAGCCACTCAACGGAGCCGTTTCTAAATTTATCGACCCGACCGGACCATTCTCCGGGATAAAGGGGTTTCAGGTGGAGATGTTGGTGCATTTTTTGTCGGATTTGAAGGCCAGACGAGCCAGAAAATGCGCCTGGAAAGCAGCCACTCGGGCAGCTTTTCGAGGAAGAAAGTGAATGATGAAAGACGTGTCACCGGTTTCCCTGTGCCATTTTCAAATCAGTCCTCCAGTTTTCAATTTCCTCAATTTGGCCCCGGATCAAATCCAATACAGCCCCTCTGATTTACGCGCCTTTTCCAAATTGGTCCCTGGTTTCGGATTTATGCAATTAAGTCCCTAATTGACCATTAAACTTCAATATTTATGCAATTAAGCCCCTGATTGGACCTAATAAATTCCTAAAAAATATAATTTGGCCCGAACTTTAATTTCTTCTAATTAAAGCCCAAATTGACTTAAAACTCAATTTTCCTTGCAATCAAAACCTCTATAAATTCAAATAAAATCCAATTGAGTCCATAAACATCCAATTTTGGCCCTTTTCTCTTCAAATTAAATTTTCTCTTCCAACAGGGCTCTCCTCAATCAAATATATACTGTAAAATTTCACTCCTTGCATTTCTGAACCTCCTCATTCAATTTTTTTCTGATTCTTTTTGAGCGCTCCCACCTCTTATTATTTTTCTAATTTCATCCGGCTATATAATTTTATTTTTGTGGGGGGACCCAAAATGGGTTACAACAGATGCCCCCTCTTTATAAAGCTTACGGAGGCGGGTTTTTGCGTAGTAAGTTTTATAAAGATAAACAAAACTGAACTTCCCAAACTGATCTTGCCAAGGCTTGATTGATCTGAAACTTTGTCCTTATAGCAATCCTTCTTAACCCAAAAAACTGAAACCCCATCTAGCGATTTCCCTTAGCCAAAGCTGATATCTGTGTTGCGGTTGGGCTAACCTGAGATCCCTTCCGGCGATCCCCTTTAACCAGAACCAAAATCCTGTGTGTGGTCTTATTATGACGGGTGACCTACCCAAAATAAAAGATGGTCTCATTATGACGGGTGACCTACTCAAATGCAAGATGGTCTCATTGTGATGGGTGACCTACCCAAGTGGAGAGAAAGGCAGAGTGGTCTCATTCTTATGGGTGACCTACCCAGGGGGAAGAATGGCCTCATTATGATGGGTCACCTACCCAAGTAAAAAAAATGGAGAATGGTCTCATTCTAATGGGTGACCTACCCAGAGAAAATGGTCTCATTGTGATGGGTGACCTACCCAAGTGGAAAAGGGGAAGAGTGGTCTCATTCTTATGGGTGACCTACCCAGGGGGAAGAATGGCCTCATTATTATGGGTTACCTACCCAAGTAAAAAAAAAATGGAGAATGGTCTCATTCTAATGGGTGACCTACCCAGAAACAAAATGATGGTCTCATTGTGATGGGTGACCTACCCGAGTGGAAAAGGAAAGAGTGGTCTCATTCTTATGGGTGACCTACCCAGGGGGAAGAATGACCTCATTATTATGGGTGACCTACCCAAGTAAAAAAAAGATGGAGAATGGTCTCATTCTAATGGGTGACCTACCCAGAAACAAAATGATGGTCTCATTGTGATGGGTGACCTACCCGAGTGGAAAAGGAAAGAGTGGTCTCATTCTTATGGGTGACCTACCCAGGGGGAAGAATGGCCTCATTATTATGGGTGACCTACCCAAGTAAAAAAAGATGGAGAATGGTCTCATTCTAATGGGTGACCTACCCAGAAACAAAATAATGGTCTCATTGTGATGGGTGACCTACCCGAGTGGAAAAGGAAAGAGTGGTCTCATTCTTATGGGTGACCTACCCAGGGGGAAGAAAAGAGCGGTCTCATTGTAATGGGAGACCTACCCAAGATAAAGAAAAGAATGGTCTCATTGTAATGGGTGACCTACCCAGGTGGAAGAATGGTCTCATTGTAATGGGTGACCCACCCAGATAAAAACAACATGGAGAATTGGTCGCATTGTAATGGGTGACCTACCCAGAAAAATGTTGACAATGGCTCAAAGGCGCACTTGAAAGGAGGTAGGGTTAGAAAAAATACTAACTAAGAAGTGAGGGCTCAAAGGCGCGCTCAAAAGGAGGTAGGGTTAGAAAACACACTACCTGAATGGTGGTGGCTTAAAGGCACACTCGGAATGAGGTAGGGTTAGAAAACACACTACCTAAGAAGTGAGGGCTCAAAGGCACGCTCAAAATGAGGTAGGGTTAGAAAACGCACTACCTGAGAAATGGTGATGAAACACCGATCTGACACATGTTGAAAGCAATACATTATGGTCAATATGCATGTATGTTTTTGTTACCTATCTTGGAAACATAGGTCCCCCTTTCGTTGTAAACTTCTTCGAGCTCTTGTTTCCATTTGTTTGTCCAACCTTTTCTCTTGAATCGGAATATGCTCCGCACACTTTACTTCATATCCTCTTGGTGAAGAGATCTCTGGTTCCTTAAGGGGCCCTTTCTTGCTCCATCGAGTATTGTCCTTTACTATTATTTTAAAAGGAAAACTCAAAAGATTTGGTTTTGTTCATGAAAACTGAAACTTTCAATGCAATTAGCAAATTCTCATAAAAGATGCTTTTTTAGAAGCTTTTTTTATTACGATACCCCTTTGGGCTTTGTTTCACTATGGACCCCTATGTGCACTTCGTGCACTTCTTGCCCCCTAGTGTGGCGTACATAAATATGCCAAGTTTTAGATTTGATTTGGTTCCCTCCAATTGATGGAGTCGTTTCCTTAGTCATGTGTAAGAAAAAAGGGTTTGTTTAAGTAAAAGATTTCAAATGCTATGAGATCATGCTTTTTATGAAAAAAAAAGGTTTTTTTTTACAGAGAAAATTCATGGCCAAACTTTATTTTATTGATTGGGAGATTATGGAATACATCAAGCGTAATATTTCTTTATAGCGTCAGAATTCACTGGCCTAACTAGATCTTCTCCATCCATTCTAGATAACAGCAAAGCTCCTCCCGAGAATGCTTTCTTCACCACGTAAGGGCCCTCATAGTTCGGCGCCCATTTACTCTGATCTTCTCCTGGTAACGACAATATTTTCTTCAGTACAAGATCTCCTTCGTGGAATCCTCGAGGTCGAACCTTTTTGTCGTATGATTTGGCCATCCTTCTTTGGTAAAGTTGATGATGACAAATTGCGGCTATCCTCTTTTCACTGATCAGATTCAGCTGTTCATATCTAACTTTTACCCATTCTACCTCTTCCAGCTCAGAGTCTACCAAGATTTCAATGAGTGGATTTCCACTTCTAAAGGCATAACCGCCTCCATTCCATATACCAACGTGTACGGGGTGGCTCCTGTTGAGGTTCGGACTGCAGTGCGATACGCATGAAGGGAAAATGGCAACATCTCATGCCAATCCTTATAGGTGACTACCATCTTCTGAATAATCTTTTTGACATTCTTGTTAGCAGCTTCTACCGCACCATTCATCTTTGGTCTATACAGCGAAGAGTTGGAATGCTTGATTTTCCATTTAGCGCAAAGTTCTATTATCATCTTGCCATTGAAATTCTGGGCATTATCAGTGATAATCTTTTCTGGTGGACCATATCGACAAATCAAATCTCTCTCAATAAATTTCTTTACTACTTTTTGCGTCACATGAGCAAATGACCTGGCTTCTACCCATTTTGTAAAGTAGTCGATAGCCACTAGAATAAACCTATGACCATTGCTGGCTTTTGGGTTTACAGGTCCAATCACATCAATTCCCCACATCGCGAAGGGCCATGGAGATGTCAAGTTAAATAGAGGAGTTGGAGGGGCGTTGATTTTGTCACTGTATACTTGGCACTTATGACATTTTCGGACATAGTCGATGCAATCCTTTTCTAATGTCATCCGAGTAGCCGGCTCTTTGTATCTTCCTAGCCATCACATGTCCATTAGCATGGGTTGAGCAAATCCCTTCATGGACTTCTCGTAACGCGCTTTTTGCCTCAAATTCATCCAAACATCTCAACAAAGTCCCGTCGAATGATTTCTTATACAAAATCTCCCCATCAAGATAAAAATCCATTGCCAACCTCCTCAAGGTCTTCTTGTCGATTTTGGATGCCCCCATGGGATATGTCTGGTTTTGGATGAAATTCTTGACATCATAGTACCAAGGGTTTCCATCCACCTCTCTTTCGACTGAGCAACAATGAGCTGGGTTATTTCTGATATTGATGTGTACTGGTTGTACCTTGTGCCCAAAGTCTATTTTGGCCATAGATGCCAGTGTAGCCAAAGCATCTGCAAACTGGTTTCCTTCCCTTCCTAGATGGGTGAACTCTATTTCCTCAAATTCTCCAGCCAGTTTAGACAGGTATTCTTGGTAAGGCCTTAACTTCTCTTCCTTGGTTTGCCATTCTCCTTTTACTTGGCATATGATCAGCATTGAGTCTCCATACACATTTATCTTTCTGATGTTTAGCTCCAATGCAGCCTCTAAACCGAGAATGCAAGCTTCATACTCAGCCGTGTTGTTGGTGCACCCGAACTGTAGCTTAACTGAAACCGGATACTGCTTCTTATCAGGAGAGATTATCACCGCACCCGCTCCGTTACCACATACATTTATAGCACCATCAAAGTACATGATCCACCACTCTGATTTCTCTTCCTCGATTGCAAGCACTTCTTCATCGGGAAATTCAAAGTCTAATGATTCATAATCTTCCATAGCATGGTCAGCCAGGTGATCGGCAATAATACTCCCTTTTACGGCTTTCCTTGTCATATATAGTATGTCATACTCAGCCAAAAGAACTTGCCATCTTGCAATTCGGCTCGATAAATAGGGCTTTTCACAAATGTACTTCAACGGGTCTAATTTGGAAATTAACCACGTAGTGTGATACAACATATACTGACGTAATCTCTTTGCAGCCCAGGTCAGTGCGCAACATAGCTTCTCAATCACTGTATACCTAGACTCACATTCCGTGAACTTTTTGCTAAGGTAATAAATGGCCCTTTCCTTCCTTCCGATTTCATCGTGTTGCCCAAGCACACATCCCATTGCTGTTTCTGTTACTGTTAATATCAATGGCCTTTCTGGTACAGGAGGAACAAGCAGGGGTGGACTCAACAAGTACTGCTTGATTTTCTCAAAAGCCTCTTCGCACTCTTCATTCCAAATTCTAGGGTTCTTCTTTCTTAACAAACGAAAGATCGGGTCGCAAGTCATGGTTAATTGGGATATAAACCGAGCAATGTAATTCAACCTTCCTAAGAAACCTCTCACATCCTTCTCAGTCTTGGGAGGTGGCATAGATTGAATAGCCTTTACTTTGTCGGGATCCACTTCTATCCCTTTGTCACTCACCACAAATCCTAACAACTTCCCAGATTTCACCCCGAACGAACACTTCGCCGGGTTAAGTCTCAACTTATATTTCCTTAGTCTTTCAAACAATTTTTTCAATATCTGGACATGATTCTCTCCCTCTCTAGATTTAGCAATCATGTCATCGACGTATACTTCAATTTGTTTGTGCATCATGTCATGAAACAAAGTCACCATAGCCCTTTGGTAGGTGGCCCCAGCATTCTTTAAACCAAATGGCATGACTTTGTAGCAAAATGTTCCCCATGGTGTTACAAAGGTTGTCTTCTCTTTATCCTCTTGCGCCATTTTTATCTGATTATAGCCCGAAAATCCATCCATAAAGGAATATGTGGAGCTGCGTGCTGCATTATCAACTAACATATCTATGTGTGGTAGAGGGAAATTATCTTTAGGGCTAGCCCGGTTTAAGTCCCTAAAGTCCACACAAACTCTGATTTTACCTTCCTTTTTGGGTACAACCACTATGTTTGACACCCATTGTGGATACTTGACTACTTCCAAAAAACCAGCGTTCCATTGTTTTTCAATTTCTGCTTTTACTTTGATTAAGACCTCTGGATGAGTTCTCCTCAACTTCTGTTTAATCGGTTTGCATCCTTCCACTAGTGGTATCCTATGTACTACGATATCCGTATCCAAACCAGGCATATCCTCGTAGGACCAAGCAAAGACATCTGCGTAGTCTCGGAGTAGTGCAATCAATTCTTCCTTCTCTTCAGGGGTGATCAGAGTCCCTATTTTCAGCTCTCTCTTGATTTCTTCATTACCCACATTTATGGTTTCAAGTTCCTCTTTAGCGGGCCTCCAAGCTTGTTCATGCTGTTCTATTAATTTTGTGAATTCCCCTATGTTTTTCTCCTCCCATTCCTCATCTTCTACAGCTACTATGTGTTCTTTAAAGTTTGGCCATTCATTCTCAATGTAAAGTGCAGGTGTTGTTGTGGAGGATCCGCTTTCAGGCTTCCTGAAAGCGGAAAGTGATGTGTAAATGCACAATAAGACATGAAGATGAATTTTGAAAATGCATGATCTCATTAAGAGGAAAAGATTGGCTCAAAAACAAAAATAAAATCCAATTAACATCTTGAGCCTCGATTGTCAATGAATAAAAACAAAACAGAAAAAAGGCAAACAACATAGATAAAATAATAATCCAACAAATCATTGTTGATTACATTTTGAAAACCAATGGAGCTTCTTGGGTCTCCCAATTCTGGAACTTCTCTCCTTCGGCTAGCTTTCGAATGAAAGTCATGTCGGTGACTTCTTCCTGAGTGTGGATCGTTAATTGTGGCAGTTCTTCATCATTTCTTCCGGATTCAATTTTCTCAGCAATGTTCTTGACTTGGTCTTCCTCTAGAGTGTTTATGTTCATTGAAAAAAACTTCTGAAAGAGGTTTCCGTGTCCCTTATCAGGTTGCATCACATATGCGGCCTTTGGAAAAGAAATCCTGATTGGAGGGATGACTAGGCTTTCTTCTTCAGGCTTCCTTCCTTCAATCCTAGCCATTCTTTTCTCCCTTCTTGCACCAGCAACTCGCTTGTAATCCTCTTTCTTGGGCTTATATCCAAGCCCAAACCTCTGTTCTGCAGCTTTCAGCTTGATTATATCAACCCACTCAAGTTTTCCTTTCTCGATGACATAGGGGCAAGGAATCTTGTGTTTCAAAAAGCTTTTAGCGGCCATTTTGGTGGCCTCTGAGAGTTCTGGTTTCCTCACCACAGTGTTCTCGGGTACCCACTCGGTATTCACAACTTCAAATGCATGAAGGTTTCCATCCTTACAATCTTCAGCTTCAATGAATGGAACCGCCACATTTCTTACCATTGATATAGTCTCTTCAAATTTTTAACAAGAACTGTAGCGCCATTGGCAATGTACTTCAAACATTGATGCAAGAGGAGGTGACGGCTCTCGCAGAATCGTATCCATGGCCTTCCTAACAACATACTATAGGAAGGGTGGATATCCATCACTTGAAGGGTTACTAGAAAGACTTGTGGACCCACAGCTAGTTCGACCTCAATTGTCCCTATCACTTGCCTTGGTGAGCCATCGTACGCTCTAGCCGTCATCACACTGGGTTGCATGTGTGAGGGATCCACTGGCATTTCATCCAGCATATGCCTTGGTAACACATTAAGGGCTGAGCCGTTATCGATGAGAACTTTACCAATGAGACAATCTTTGCATCGGACCGTGACATATAAGGGCTTGTTATGTCCAGTTCCTTCAGCGTCAAGTTCATCTTCCGTGAAATATAAGTAATTGGCAGCATGGATCCTCCCTACTAGATGCTCCATAGTCTTTTGTTCAATATCTTGGGGTACGTAGGCCTCATTCAGTACTTTTTGCAAAGCATTACGATGCGGCTCGGAACTGAGTATTAATGACATGATGGAGATCTTGGCAGGGGTCTTCTTCAACTGATCCACTATCACGACTCACTATGCTTCATCAATTTCAAGAACTCGTTTGTTTCTTCCTCAGTCACAGGTTTATTCACCTCAAACTCTTTATCGAGGTCCAACACCTCCTTGCCCTTAGCCTTTCTTTGTTTCTCTAGTTCTTCAGGTGTGAAACAACGACCACTCCGAGTTAGTCCACTTATCTCGGTTGAACAATGGTAAAGGAGTTTCAATATTCGAGGTATAACCATAATCTCCAGGCATCACTCCATAGTCTACTTTGTTTGCATATGAGGGTTTAGTTAATACCAATTTTGAGAGCCCATTAGCTGTTGATTGGACTCTACATTTCCCCTGATTTTCTATCATCTCGATCTCTTCATTATCTCTTGCAGCCTCAATCCTTAGCTCTCCTAAAGTCATCATTCTCGCAACCTTTTGATGAAACTCAATACATTCATCAATGTGATGCCCTTTCTTTTTATGGAATGGGCAAAAATCATTTTCCCTCACGTAATGTTCAGATGGTTTCTCTATATGTCCAGATTGTACCAACATCTCGTACAGCCTCGCCATGGTCACTTTTAGCACCTTCTCCTTGCTACCGACCTCCAAAGTATTCACTCCACTACCACCTACAACATGTTTGGGTAGAGGGTTTGAATTCACATTAGGTGAATCCTCGAAAGTGACCCATCCAACTTTGATCAGTTGCAACACCTTTCTTTTAAAAGCAAAGCAAGCCTCAATGCTATGACCTGCGTGACCAGAATGGTATTCACAAGTCACCTCGGGGTTGTACCAGGCAGGGAAAGGTGGTTGCATAGGTGGTACGGGTAGGGGAGCTATCTGCCCAATACTCAACAGCTTGGCATACAACTCTTTTAAGGTTATTGGTAAAGGTGGTAATTGTTCTTCCGATGGTCGGTTGTCTCTTCTTTGGTAATTGCTTTGGTTATTTGCTGGGAATTTTGTTTGATTGGGTTGGTTTGGGATGGAGGGTTTGGCAAAATTGATACTGGTGACTTGGGTGGTAGGTGTTTGGTAGTTTTTTATTCTCCCTTTGTATCCGCCTTCTAGGTTATGCACCTCATTTTCTTTCTTTTTCCCAATGAAACCTCTCTTCTCTATAGGTTCTGTAATTCTCCCACTTCGGATTCCTTGTTCAATCCTCTCAGCAATCCGAACAACATCATAGAAATGTTGTGCTGAACTACCCATAAGGTGTTCATAGTATGGAGCCCTAAAAGTATTAGCAAACAGTGTCACCATCTCCGTCTCTATTAGTGGAGGTTGTACATTGATAGCTTGGTCACGCCACCTTTGAGCATAAACCCTTACGGACTCTTGACTTCCTTTCTCCATGGTAATTAGACTGGTCCTATCAGGAGCAATCTCAAGATTAAACTTGTATTGCTTTAAGAAAGCATCTGCCAAGTCTGTCCACTTCTTGATCCTAATATTGTCCAGCCTCATATACCAACTAAGGGCCGATCCTGTCAGGCTATCCTGGAAGAAGTAAATTAACATTTTATCATCGTGGATAACTTCTGCCATTTTGTTATAGTAGGAACGAAGATGGGTCTTTGGGCATTCCATCCCTGATACTTAACAAACTCGCACTCTAAACTTCTTTGGAATAACAATGTTAGGCACCAAACATACTTCGAGCCCTAACTGGGTCAAATAAATCATTTCCTTCAACTGCCCTTAGCCTCTCTTCTAGTGCAGTCCACTTATCATACCCTTCATGATTAGAGAGTTTGACATCATGTGGGTCCTCATTTGTTAAATCCATTGTAATAGGGATTTGGATGGGCCGAGTGGGATTTGGATGCTGCTTATTTGGTGTATTTGCCCCCACGTTTATAGGTGCGACAGAATTTGAGTCTGCTGGTGCTTCATCAGGTTGAGTAGACGTTCCCTCTCCATCTCTGGCTCTCAACATTTGCTCTAACATACTGGTTAGGTGTGCCACATCATTTCGAACTCCTTCAAGTTCTCTTTGGTACTGAGCTTCTGGTTGTGACCTTTCTTCGTTTTCCATTCTTTTTCTTTGTCGAGTGTTGTGGATTCTAGAAGGGGGACCTATGTTTCTTAATCTGCAGATGCGTGCATAGATGTATGAGAAAAATGCATGATTGAGAATGCTTTGTATATTGGGTATGGATGCAACTTTCTTGTGAACGAATAATAGCCACCACCTTATAAACATAGGTTCTTTTGTCACATTGCTAGGAGTACTGCCTTTCAAGTCGTTTGCTTGAATCATATTCACCAAGAGACAGATTTTGCATAAGAAGATGGGTCAACGCCCTTTTCATTAATGCTTGATAAGTTTATTACATTTATAAATGAAAAAGGAAATACAACATATTAATCCCTTTCCTCCACAAACTCTCTAGCCAAAGGTAGGAAGGCAAAACCACGATTCTCAATCTTCCCTAGAAAGGCATCGGTTTCAGCTAGGCTTCGGCGATAGCGAATGATGTCCCCTCCCACATTCCGCGCATTAATTCTAATAATTCGAGCATGTGCAGCAGCTTCGTCCATTTGCTCATCTGTCTTGGTCATCTTTTCTATGAGCAACATATTGGTTTTGTTCAAAGCAGTGTTGTTGGCGTCGATTTGATCTTTGTGTTAACCCATTGCTGCTAGCTTCTCGTCCAAATACTTCACCTTTTCACGTTCCTTGTCAAGCTTTATCCTCATAACTTTTATCTCATTCTTCTTAACCGCTAATTCTATTTCAACAGCCTCAAAACCTTTCCTTTTATTTTCTTTTGCAATCCCCATTGAATGGCTTTCCAACTCCATAAATTTCTTGCTCAAATCCTCATACTTCCCAATCCTATCCATCAATTCAAACTGGACTTATGCAAATTTTTCTTGGAAATATTCTGCACTTCCTTGGCAATCGTTAAAGTCAATCTCCATTGCTTCAAGTTCAGAGCAACTTTGCATCCAATCCAAACTCATCCCTCTTAGCTCCTTCTCACTCCTTTCCCTAGCAATCTTCTCCTCGCCCAACTTTGACTCAAGCTTTGTTATTCGCGCATCTCTAGATTGTATTTGCTCATCTAGAAATGCTCTCCTTTTATCTTCTTTTAGCATCATTTCTTCCAACATTGCCTTGTCTTTTCTGCTTTTGCTCAACTCTGTTTGAAGTTTTTCCACTTGTCTTCTCAACTCCTCTTCATTATTGACCCTTTTCCTCTTAATAGGCTCTTCTACAGTTCGGGAAGATTTGACTCCTACAAAAGGCATGGCTGAAGATGCTAAATCTCTCCATCTTGTATATCCTTCACTTGCACTTGGATCCTTCAAACCTTCTATCTCAACCAAAACCAGATGCTTCCAATCTTGTTTGATGATCTCCAAAACTTCTTGTGCAATGGGATCTTTGAACAAACCACAGAATTGAGCAATTCCCATAGTCCTTGGAACAAACTGCATGCCCCCAAGTTGCCTTACCACCATGGCAGGAGCGTAACTCACATAGCCTGTAATCCCCACCAATGGCACCCAACGTCTCTGTCCACAACTCATTAGGACTTTCACTGTCGTTACCCATGGGGCTCTCCACTTGAAATCACTATTAGGCAAACCTTCTAATTTGTCAACCCAACCTTGGTTGTCTAGATCTCCCCATTCTTCTTCTTCTACTAACTTCAGGGGTCTTTGGGTGAACCACCAAAAATTATTGAAGATAGGTTTTTTTGTTTCGATATGGCTAACCATCCAGATATACAACAACTGCGTGCAGCATCTCATTGCTCCTTTTCCGGTCCTCCTACAATGATTAAGCGTCAAGATGGTTTCAGCTAAAATAGCGGCCACTGGATTGATTTGTGTATTCTCATACTCTACATAAGCAGCAGCGGCCTCCAAGCTCACTAAACCCGTCTGGCTTGGGAACAACACAAGGCCAAATATGCCCAAGGCAATTAATCTCTCTTTTTCTAATCCTGACTTCTTTTCCAGTTCAATTTCTAGCATCCTCCATTTCAGACCGGTAGCATTCTTTTCCAAAAACTTATCCAAGTTGGAGATTCTGAGCAGTCTTGACAGTTCGGGGATGATCTTGTCAGACCTTAAAGGCAAATAAATCTGATACAGATTGTTTGGAAACTCAGTCAACATCCCATATTCCTCCATAGTGGGACATAAGTCTATGCTTCCAAAAGAAAAACACCGGTAGTCTGGATCCCAAAAATGAACTGTGGCTCGCACAGCTGGGCTTAAAACTTCTACCCTTGCAATTTCCATCAAACGTCCGTATTTTTTAAAAAATGCATCCTTATCCACATTCTGAAAATGAGTCGTTAACTTGTTCACCTCATTCATAATGCAATTCAAGTTCTTGATTGGTGACAGTTTCTTAGCATCGCTTCTAA
Organism: Populus deltoides; assembly: GCA_015852605.2. NCBI lineage: Eukaryota > Viridiplantae > Streptophyta > Magnoliopsida > Malpighiales > Salicaceae > Populus > Populus deltoides. The sequence goes on along the minus strand of CM027570.2, from coordinate 29,615,164 downwards.
GGCGCTTCCTTCAGTCAATTGTGACAGTTCAGAATTTTTCCCATATTCTATGATGGAAAATTTAGCAATGGTGGCCATTTCGTTCACAAGTCCTGCAATTCAAAATGCTGGGGGGGTTAGACTTGTTTTGATGCAAAAGACATTATGGATCATACACCCTAAGGATAGGTTCTAGTTCCTTTACGTGAGACATAGGGTAGGTTTACTACTTGGTCTCTAAAAAGGGGTCTCTTGCTGTCCCAGTGATTGCCCTCGTAAAGGCAATATGGGGGTTCAGCAGATAGTGGGATGGCACATGTACCAATCACTATCAGTCTAAACACTCAGCAAAGAGTTGGGGTTTACACAAACTTAAACCTTGACTCAAGTCATAAGGCAAGCTGCTAGTCCCCCACCTAACTTAAAGTTTAATGTGTGTGCCCTAAAAAAGATAATAATCATAAAGTGATGAATGACTGTATCATGTATGACAGAATGTAAAGATGCATGCTAAAGCTTTTAAACAAAGTATCATTCATGTAAGAAAACAAAAAACCAATAACACACAGCATAAACAAACCAATTATCAAGCCTAGTCCTAAGTCCCCAGTGGAGTCGCCATCCTGTCGCACCCTCCCGAGAGCTCGACGTCGCGGCGACCCGTCCTCGTAGCCGTGATTGATTGTTGGGGTCTTTCTGTTGTGAAAAAAGGGAGTCGCCACCTAGTATTAAGGTCACTAGGAAACCTAACTGGTCTTTCAGAGATTCTAAGGCAAGGGACTGGTTGCGTAAAGGGAAGGTTTTAGCACCCCTAGTACGCCCTACCTAAGGTAAGCTGCTTGGTGTTTGATTTGCCTTATAACTGTCATGGTGTTGATGTTCTCTAATCCTATCCGTTTCCTAGGATAAGTCTGCTCTGATGAACGAAATCTAGGGTGCTTTAAAAATCTATTTTTGTCTTAATGTTTTATACTCTCACGGCTCGCAAACCGTGGAGTAAAAATTTTGAAAGGTCCTCGATTATAATCAAGGCTTCTTTCAAGGATGTGAGCGGATTTATTATTCCTAGAAAATTATTTTGGATATTTACCACTCCGGGTTTCTTTATCCAAATATTAACAGTGAATAATAACAAATTATCCCCAATAATATTTTGGATATTCGTCCTTTAAGGATTTCTTTATCCAAACATTAGTGGTGAATAATAACAAATTATCCCCAATAATATTTTGGATATTCGTCCTTTAAGGATTTCTTTATCCAAACATTAGTGGTGAATAATAACAAATTATCCCCAATAATATTTTGGATATTCGTCCTTTAGGGATTTCTTTATCCAAACATTAGTGGTGAATAATAGATGAATTCCGAAAAATAAGATTTTTATATTTTTTTGGAATATTGGCCAATACCCTTTGAAGTTTTACAAACATGTTGTAAAATCCAGAAATGCAAAAAAAATGATTTTTGTTGTGTTTAAGAAATCCATGCGAAAACACATTTTTGAAACTTCAAATATTTGTTTTTTAGATAAAAAAAACGTAAAAACAATGTTAGGGTATTGGCCGTATGCATGAAAACAAAACATTTTTTTATTTTTTATTTTTCTGATGTCTTGACGAAAATCGGGTATTTTCATACCGGCTTTGTATCTTTATAGTACAAAAATACAACTTGCAGAAAATCACAGATTTTTTAAATACATCTTTGAAGAAAACTTTTTGAATGGGCCAGACCCTGCCCAAAAGAAAAATGGGCCGAAATCAGCCCCAAAATAAAATGGGCCTACTTTCTACAGTGGACTCGGACCCACCAAAGAAGATGGGTCAATGGGGTTCAGCTCAAAACAAGTATGGACGGGTTACTGTACACCAGCATAGTAACCGGGTTACTGTGCATATGCACAGTAAGTAACAAGTGAATTATATTTTATGAACAGTGAAATAGCATTTCACTGTTCAAGTGAATTATATTTCACTTGAACAGTGAAATGCAAGGAAATGATGCATGCACAGCGACGAGAAAGAGACAAACCTGGTGGCAGCAACGATGTTGAAGACGATGGCGAACAATCCCTGTGATGCTGGTGGCGGTGGAGAGGCAGCCGACGAGGTCTCCCTGTGGTTCTGACGGTGGTGCTGCTGGCTGCTTCGCTGGCGGTGCTGCGGCGGAGGAAGAAGGAGCAGATTCCTGCAGAGGAGAAGGAAAGCTCTCGGCTGGAGCTGTTGAGGTGACTGAGGAAGGAGCTGCTACTTCGGTTGCTGCTGGGCGTCGCTGGAGGAAGGTGGACTGCTGTTGGCCGGTGAAGAAGCTGGAAGGCGGAGGAGCTCCTGTGGCGGCTGTCGCTGCTGAGGAGGCCGCGGGAGGCGTTGCTGGGGCTGTTGAAGCTGCGGTGAAAGAGAAGCTGCTGAAGTTCTGCCGCTGGCTTTGTGTTGATGAGAGGGAGAGGGGACAGTGTTGGGGCTGCTGGCAGAGAATGAGAGGAAAGGGAGAGGGCTGCCCCGGTGTGGCTAGAGGGGGCTGTCCCCTGTTGCTGGCTGCTGGAGGAAAAAGAAAGTCAAGCCGGCTGGGAGAGAGGAGAGGAAGATGATGAGTTTTCTAGTTTGTCTTTGGCCAGGCAAAAGAGGGAAGGAACGGCGCTGGTTTAGGTGGGGTGAGAGGCTGAGAGTTTCGGTCAGCTGTTGTGGGGAAGAAAAAAAAAGGCTGGTTGCAGGAAAACCGGGCAAGAAAACTTATTTTGTGCCAATTTTGAGCTCACTCCACTCAACCGTTTGAGCATGAAAATTGCTCCTATTTATAGGGCTGGAAAGAGGGTAATCTTGTCTTCAATGGGGAAAACGTCTCAGCCCTTGATTCGACTCGAGGAATCCAAACCGTTGGTTCAAAGTGTGCATCTCGAGCTGTCAAATTTGGCAGCTCAAGGCTGTGAACTGCCCGAGGTGGCCACTTAGAGCCACTCAACGGAGCCGTTTCTAAATTTATCGACCCGACCGGACCATTCTCCGGGATAAAGGGGTTTCAGGTGGAGATGTTGGTGCATTTTTTGTCGGATTTGAAGGCCAGACGAGCCGGAAAATGCGCCTGGAAAGCAGCCACTCGGGCAGCTTTTCGAGGAAGAAAGTGAACAGTAACAGGCGACGTGTCACCTGGTTTCCCTGTGCCATTTTCAAATCAGTCCTCCAGTTTTCAATTTCCTCAATTTGGCCCCGGATCAAATCCAATACAGCCCCTCTGATTTACGCGCCTTTTCCAAATTGGTCCCTGGTTTCGGATTTATGCAATTAAGTCCCTAATTGACCATTAAACTTCAATATTTATGCAATTAAGCCCCTGATTGGACCTAATAAATTCCTAAAAAATATAATTTGGCCCCGGAACTTTAATTTCTTCTAATTAAAGCCCAAATTGACTTAAAACTCAATTTTCCTTGCAATCAAAACCTCTATAAATTCAAATAAAATCCAATTGAGTCCATAAACATCCAATTTGGCCCTTTTCTCTTCAAATTAAATTTTCTCTTCCAACAGGGCTCTCCTCAATCAAATATATACTGTAAAATTTCACTCCTTGCATTTCTGAACCTCCTCATTCAATTTTTTTCTGATTCTTTTTGAGCGCTCCCACCTCTTATTATTTTTCTAATTTCATCCGGCTATATAATTTTATTTTTGTGGGGGGGACCCAAAAATGGGTTACAACATAAGTATCTAAAAGAAGGAGCAAAAAAGTGAAAATCAAACTAATTAGTTGACACGACCAAAAGATTGATGTCTTCTCCCAAGTGCAGGAGTGTCGAAGTAATAAATAACCCGGCAAGACCGGGGTCGAACCACAGGGAGGTTTATTGTATAAATTATAGTTAACAACAATACAATAACAACAACAATAATAGTAGTAATAATAATAATAATAATAAAGAAGAAGAAGAAGAAGTTGATGAGAACTTTGAGTTGCAAGATTAACGTAAGGATTAAACAATGATAACAACAAATGTCAAGGTTAGAGGATCCACTAATGGTACGTCAAACAAGTATAGTATAAACCTTTTTTATTCAATTGGAAACCACACACAAAGGAAGTTCCAATCGATTATAAATTGTTAACATGATTACATTAGTTATCTTATTCGAATAATGCTAATACTTGTAAATGTTGTCAGACATTCATGATTATAACTTATGTTAACAACAAATCAAGTTCCTTTCATAGCTCAGGTGTCGGTTATACCATACAGTATGGGCTATGAAAGTGCCAAGTATTTGTTGTACCAAGTGTTATACAACATAAATCTAGATTAACCATTTCACAAGCAAAGTATTAAAAGTGAACAAGATAACAAATATAAAGCATGTTAATATCCAACATTAAGGTCCATGTTAAGTTTATATTATACTTATTCTTACACCATTAGTGTACCCTTTTCACCTTGACATAATTAACTTAGCAACACATAATGAAAGAAAGAAACATAAATAACAAGGAAAGGAAATGAAAAGCATAAGCAAGAAATTAATATAAGCAAAACTTAAGCATTACAAAATATAAAGAAAGAGCAAGAGCATGATCTTGATCTGAACACCAAGATGCCTAAATACATGGCAAATGCCTCCTTTTATAGGCCAAAATTCGGAACTATTGATTTGTTGACTAATTGATGAGTGGGTGGCCACATCTTGACTTGGTGACAATCCTTATCTTCTTGTCTGCCAAAAACGTCATTGATGACGTCATAATTTGAACAAACTTCAATCATGAAAGTTCTAGAGAATTGTCTCATCTATCCAGGGTAAAAATTTGAGATCATTTGGACTTCTAGAACTCGAGATATGGGCTGAACACTAAACAGTGTCTGGGCTGCAGGACAGATTCGGACTTCTTTATTGTTGCTGCAATTTGGACTTGAAAACGGCCTTTTTAAATCTTGGGCTTCACATGAAAGTTTTAGGCCTATGTCTTATCTTTCCATCCATATAAAATGGACCTAAATCCAAGATCTACAGCTCCAGATATGACCCGATTACCGAACAGTGTTCCAATTTGGACTGCACCAGCATCTCTTTTCTAAGTTTGGCCATCTCTTTGTCCTTTCAATTTAAGTACTTCAACTCATCAATCAATTCTTTCATTTATGTGATAGGCCTGCATTTAAGATGAACATTTACCATAAATTAAAGGTATCTTAATATATTAGATACGTTATTATAAAACATGCTTTAGTTAAGGAGTTATTGATACTTCAAGTGCAAAATGATGATATAAAACCTTGATAAAAATGCACTTTTAAGTACTAATCACACCCCCCAACCAGCTTATTACTAGTCCCTAGTAATCAAAGCATTAAAAAAAACAATTTGCAAAGTCCACAAAGCAAGGCATTCATCATTCAACTTCCATTAATCTATCCAGATAAACAAACTCTCATTAAATTTATATATCTGCTCAATACCTCTTAAACAAAATATTAATAAACCTTCCTTTTTATGTGCTCAATGTATGAAAACATAGATGATGGGGCTTTGATTGGAAGAAAACAATATTCTGTTCTAATGTTTAAGGTTAACTTCCTTGGGTTGGGATTATTATCTTTTTTTTTTTTCTTTTTTTTTTCTTTTTCAATATATATACATATACTTAAAACACAATGCATCTTTAACCCATGTAACGAGCTTTGACTATGACTCCCAGACCAGTTGGTCTTAGGGCATTAGGTGTTGAGACACCCCTACGAGCTTAGTAACTCGGGTTGCAGATACTGATACGTAGATAGTGCAATGTTTGATTCCCTTAAGCTTTTCTCCTTAACCCATGTAACAAGCTTTGGGCCAATAGCTCCCAAGTCAGTTGACTTTAGGGTATTAGGTGTTAAAACACCCCTTCGGGCTTAATTGCTTAGGTTAGGGAGGCTACGAAATCAAACTTATCTACGTTTTTATTATCATCATTTTTTTTTTGTTTTTTGTTTTTTTGTTTTTTTGTTTTTTTTTTTGTTTTTTTTGCAAATTATAGACTATCCCTATCCCTTAGTTGTTACCTTTAACAAAAGAACATAAATAATGTAATAATCCAATGTGCAACCCACAATCATATGTTAAAGTGTGTGTGTGAAAATGAAGGTTTAAGAATACTTGTTAAATGAGTATATGAGCAGAATCATGTGATAAGAATGCGAGTTTGTAAACCCGAATATTTCAAGAAGTATTCTAATAGGCCTTGTTATGAATATTGCAAATGACCATTAGAAAATGTTTACTAAGATGCGTCTCAAGAGTCAATAAAATTACTCCTTACTCTGCCATCTTAATAATAACAGTTTTGTCAAATGGCTTTAAAAACAAAAACAGTTAGTTGGTTAGTTTTTTTTTTTTTTTTTTTTTTAATGTCAACTACTACCCTCTCCCCCAACCAAAACGAGACATTGTCCTCAATGTCCTAAAGTAGAAAGATAGAGTATAGAAGACATCACCTGAAACAACGAACACTGACAAACCTGAAACACACTTAAACAAATATAAGAAATAACAAAACAAAATGATATGCTAATAATAAAACTACAAAAAACACAAGGATTCACAAACGAAGGCTCAAATCCAATCTAAGCTTTTTACGGCTTTCTGTAGTTAACCAATTGATGCGACTCATGGAAGGATCAATTACGGGGAGAAAGATTGTAGTTTGTCGATCAATTGCTCAACAGTAGCAGCAGAGATTATGATTTGTCGTGCCGAAGATGTTAGAAATTCCTGTTCCACAGCTTGATCAAGAAAAGACAATAAATTATCATAAAAACCATTAACATTGAGCAAACCTATAGGTTTATGGTGAATGTGAAGTTGGGCCCAAGAGGAAATATGAAAGATCTCTTCCAATGTGCCCAAACCACCGTAAGGCAATGAAGGCATCAACATGGTTAAACATTGTATTCATTCGATCAAACATTGTGGAGACCTGTAGTTCCTCTCCAATTGTTCTTCCAATGATGTCCCCTTTTGTTAAAGCTTCGGGGACGACCCCCAAAACTTGACTACCTCCTAAAAATGCAGCTATTGCCACACCCCCCATTAACCCAAGGCTGCCTCCCCCATACACTAAATGAATCTTTTTCTCGCCTAGTACTGACCAAGATGATTTGCTGCTTCCAAAAAAGCTATTTCCTTCCCAGGACTGGATCCACCGAAAACACAAATATTTTTTATGTGATAACTTGAGGGACCTGCCATTTCTACACACTTCTATATCTGTCTAATGTAAGGGTTGAGTAGAAATGAGGGGAAGGAAGAGAAGATTTTATAGATGAGGATTTGAAAATGCAATCATATCACCTAGATATAGGCCAATTTGGAGTCTCACACACTCCCTCTCTCTTTATGTATTTATTTATTTATTTATTTTGAAAAGCATGTGTATGTACAGGTAGTTGTGATTGTGGCTCACATCTTCCCTTAGTTTTACGTCCAAGAACGGCTTAAACGCCCTCTATGGGTCGAGGATAGGCTTCCCATCCGGATTTTCTTAAAACTGGCAAACAGGGTCTTTTTTAGTCAGATTCCCAAGACTAAGTCGATCATGTTCTTTATGGAAATGGGGCCATAAATCATGAATTGCACGATGCACATCTCCACTAGGATGCGTCTCAAGGGTCAATAGAAGATTATCTAAAGACCCCTTACTCAGGCCATCCTTAATGAATTGTATTTTATCTTCACGGTTTATAGATACCATTCCTAAAGAACGACATGTTGCATTACAAGTCCATCTGGCACATCTGTGACAGACTTTCAGTCGTTTTGCACGACGTTTCTTTGCAAAAGTGCTTTTACCTGTTCCAGGCATGTGTGAAATGAAAGAATTAGAGGACTCACCGATAATCGGACCTTTGCTTCAATCACCAACGAATATCTTCGGAATTCCATGATTCATTAACAACCTCAATCTTGCACACCTAGCATGGTAAATTTTTGTAATCGCATTCTGAGGCAGAGCGGGAAAGTACTTTTTCAATTTTTCAAGAGTGGTATCCATTTTCAAATGAGAATTGGAGAAGAGAGTCAAAGAAAGGAGAAAGAGCAAAGAATTGCACAAATATATACAGATATCGTTTATTATGGGAAACCGAAAGAACCGATCAAGTCACGGAGTACCGTTATCCGCCATTTGACCGGGGTGAGAGAGACTAACAAAACAAAATTCACACCAAAAATAAACACAAAACAATGTGAGAAAAACAAAATAATCAACCTTTATCTATAGGATCATTCAAACCAATGGATTCATTTTCACTAGGAAAATTATCAAAGTAGGTTTTCAAACGATGTCCATTTCCCTTAGAAACATTGTCATTCTTTGGATTCTCAATATCAAAGGCCCCATAAGGATACACATGTTTCTCAATAAATGGACCGCTCCATCTTGATCTTAGCTTTCCAGGAAATAAATGGAGTCGAGAATTATAAAGCAAAACCTTTTGACCAGTATCAATTTTTTGACAATTTTCACCAGTTTTGCAGAATGCATGTGTGTCCTTGAACATGGTGGGCCAATAAAATCCCTTTTGTAAGATTTTCGCAATTTGTCTTTTTGACGAAATGACTCCCACATGCTTCAGAATGACAAAGTTTAATGACATTACTTACCTCATTGTCAGGAATGCAGCTTCGAAATATTTGATCAGGACAATATTCGAATAAGTAAGGGTCATCCCAATAAAATTTCTTCACTTCGTTCAAAAACTTACCTTTGTCTTCGGTACTCCAATGAGTTGGCAAATCTCCTATAGCAAGAAAATTGATATTTTTAGCAAACCAAGGCATTGAACTAAGAGAAAGTAAGGATTCATCGGAAAGTAATCATCGATTGGTGTGATGTCGGATGTCGAATCTGTTGTCACTTTTGACAAAAGATCCGCATCAACATTTTCGGTGTCTTTTTCATCCGTGATTTCTTCCTGAGAATAAATCATTTGCAAATCTTCAGATTCATCCAATTCAATTTTACTCAAAGTAGATTCAAGTTGATCATAAACTAATTCTTCAATAGAATCTACTTCTTGTAAATCATTATCATCTCCAGGTTGCTTGCAAATGTTGAAAATATTCATCTCCAATGTCATGTTTCCAAAAGATAGCTTCATCAGTCCATTCCTACAATTAATTAATGCATTAGAAGTTGCAAGAAACGGACGTCCTAAAATAACAGGAAATGAATTACATGCTTCAACAGGTTGTGTGTCCAAGACAATAAAATCCACAGGGTAAATGAATTTATCGACTTGTACTAACACATCTTCAATTATTCCTCTAGGCACTTTTACGCATCTATCGGCAAGTAAAAGAGTCACAGAAGTTGGTTTTAACTCACCTAGATTGAGACTTTGAAAAACTGAATATGGAAGTAAATTCACACTAGCTCCAAGATCAAGTAAAGCTCTTTCAATTTTATGTTCTCCAATAAAGCAAGAAATTGTAGGACAACCAGGGTCTTTATATTTCAATGCATTATTGTTCTGAAGAATGGCACTTACTTGTTCGGCTAAAAAGGCTTTCTTTTTCACATTCAGTTTTCTCTTCACAGTGCACAGATCTTTCAAAAATTTAGCGTAAGAAGGAACCTGTTTAATAGCATCCAACAAAGGTATATTGATCCTTACCTGTTTGAAAGTTTCAAAGATTTCAGAGTTGTGATTGACTTTCCTTTGTTTGGCCATGGCATGAGGAAATGGAAGTGCTGGCGGAGAATCAGTCTTTTCTTTGTAATGATCAGATTCAACCCCTTCCTTACCCTTAGAGATTGACTCATTATCATTCTCACAAGGTTCAAGAATGGGTTTTTCAATAACCTTACCACTGCGAAGAGTGATGACTGATTTGGCTTGATCCATGTGCTGGCTTCCCGAACTACTTGCATTCGCACTGTATTGCCCCTTTGGATTTTGCTGAGGTTGAGATGGAAACTTACCTTTCTCTTGGAAACTAAGAGCAGTTGTGAACTTTGCAAGAGTATCTTTAAGATCTGTCATGCTTTGAGCAAGTTGAGTGTTAATTGTCTCTTGCTTTTCCATGAATGCATGCAATGTTTCCTCAAGATTTCTTCTAGGAGGTGGAGCATAAGGAGGTGCATATCCATGAGAATTTTGGAAGTTATGGTGTGCTTGAAACGGTGGTTGTGAAGTTTGTGCATTATTGTTATCACTCTTCCAATTGAAATTTGGGTGATTTCTCCAACCGGTGGTTGTATGTTTGCAGTATGGGTTATGATTGGGCCTTTGGAAACTGTTTAATGCATGGGCTTGTTCATGGAGACATTCCCTAAAAGAGGGCAAAGTTGGACAGTCATGGGTTGAATGTTCATTGGTTTCACAGATTTGACACACAATGTCTTGAACAGATTTTAGTTGACCACTCCTTTTTAATTCTAATGCCTCGACTTTTTTAGCTAAAGATGCAAACTTGGCTTGGAGGTCATGATCTTCCCTAAGGTTGTACATACCTCCACTAGATGTATGAGGTTGGGTTTTACTTGGTGCCTCATAAGTTCCTGTAGTATCCCAATTTTGTGCATTTTCAGCTAGCAAGTCTAGGTATTCCATGGCTTCATTAGGGTCTTTATCCTCAAAAGTTCCATTGCACATCAATTCAACCATTTGCCTATCTCTAGGAGTTAACCCTTCATAAAAATGTGAAACTAATCTCCATGTTTCAAAACCATGATGGGGGCAAGTATTAAGCAAGTCTCGATATCTATCCCAACATTGGTAAAATGTTTCTCCTGGTTTTTGAGAGAAAGTGATTATTTGTCTTTTGAAAGAGTTTGTCCTGTGAGATGGAAAAAACTTCTTTAAAAATTGTTGTTGCATATCATCCCACGCACGAATGGATCCAGTGTCAAATTTTGTAGCCATGTTTTAGCTTTATCTTTTAATGAAAAAGGAAAAAGCTTTAACCTAATGGTGTTCATGCTAAAATTTGAGTCATTATAGGTGTTACTGACCTCCTCAAATTCCCTTAAATGCAAGTATGGATTTTCTAAATCTAAACCATGAAAAGAAGGTAAAAGTTGAATAATGCCTGGCTTAAAATTAAAATGAGATGCATCAGGAGGAAAAACTATGCATGAGGGTGCACTTGTTCTTGTGGGATTCATGTGGTCTCTAAGTGTTCTAACCCGAATATTCTCATTATTCTCATTATGAAGCGATTGGTTATCTTCTTCGGCCATATTTTCTGAAAATGATGAGGATACTCTACAAAGTCTACCACTTAATGTACGTGACCACACTCTCATGCACGTGCAAGAAGAGAATAAAAGAAAGAAAAGAAAAACAATAGAAAAAGAAACAAAGTTAGATACAAGAAAAGAGAAAAGAGAAAATAAAATAAATACTATAATTTGTACAAGAATTTACCTCCCCGGCAACGGCGCCAAAAACTTGACACGACCAAAAGATTGATGTCTTCTCCCAAGTGCAGGAGTGTCGGTAATAAATAACCCGGCAAGACCGGGGTCGAACTATAGGGAGGTTTATTGTATAAATTATAGTTAACAACAATACAATAACAACAACAATAATAGTAGTAATAATAATAATAATAATAAAGAAGAAGAAGAAGAAGTTGATGAGAACTTTGAGTTGCAAGATTAACGTAAGGATTAAACAATGATAACAACAAATGTCAAGGTTAGAGGATCCACTAATGGTACGTCAAACAAGTATAGTATAAACCTTTTTTTATTCAATTGGAAACCACACACAAAGGAAGTTCCAATCGGATTATAAATTGTTAACATGATTACATTAGTTATCTTATTCGAATAATGCTAATACTTGTAAATGTTGTCAGACATTCATGATTATAACTTATGTTAACAACAAATCAAGTTCCTTTCATAGCTCAGTGTCGGTTATACCATACGGTATGGGCTATGAAAGTGCCAAGTATTTGTTGTACCAAGTGTTATACAACATAAATCTAGATTAACCATTTCACAAGCAAAGTATTAAAAGTGAACAAGATAACAAATATAAAGCATGTTAATATCCAACATTAAGGTCCATGTTAAGTTTATATTATACTTATTCTTACACCATTAGTGTACCCTTTTCACCTTGACATAATTAACTTAGCAACACATAATGAAAGAAAGAAACATAAATAACAAGGAAAGGAAATGAAAAGCATAAGCAAGAAATTAATATAAGCAAAACTTAAGCATTACAAAATATAAAGAAAGAGCAAGAGCATGATCTTGATCTGAACACCAAGATGCCTAAATACATGGCAAATGCCTCCTTTTATAGGCCAAAATTCGGAACTATTGATTTGTTGACTAATTGATGAGTGGGTGGCCACATCTTGACTTGGTGACAATCCTTATCTTCTTGTCTGCCAAAAACGTCATTGATGACGTCATAATTTGAACAAACTTCAATCATGAAAGTTCTAGAGAATTGTCTCATCTATCCAGGGTAAAAATTTGAGATCATTTGGACTTCTAGAACTCGAGATATGGGCTGAACACTAAACAGTGTCTGGGCTGCAGGACAGATTCGGACTTCTTTATTGTTGCTGCAATTTGGACTTGAAAACGGCCTTTTTAAATCTTGGGCTTCACATGAAAGTTTTAGGCCTATGTCTTATCTTTCCATCCATATAAAATGGACCTAAATCCAAGATCTACAGCTCCAGATATGACCCGATTACCGAACAGTGTTCCAATTTGGACTGCACCAGCATCTCTTTTCTAAGTTTGGCCATCTCTTTGTCCTTTCAATTTAAGTACTTCAACTCATCAATCAATTCTTTCATTTATGTGATAGGCCTGCATTTAAGATGAACATTTACCATAAATTAAAGGTATCTTAATATATTAGATACGTTATTATAAAACATGCTTTAGTTAAGGAGTTATTGATACTTCAAGTGCAAAATGATGATATAAAACCTTGATAAAAATGCACTTTTAAGTACTAATCATTAGTCTAGTTCAAGATACATTCAAGACTACTAATCTAATCAGAACCTGTAACTAAAGTTTCTAACTCGAGAATTTCAACCAAAATGCCAAACATTGAAAGGTAAGATAAAAAAATCACATCCCAATTGTAGACCTTGGACTCGAAGATAAGTCGATTGCAAACTAACTAGATAGATCAATAAAGCCTTTGCATGGAAGAATAATATCCCCGCCTTGAAAAATTGCCTCTCACCGACTGTACCATTCTTGAAGATTTTGTTTAGGGTCCCTAGATAGACAACTTAAACACCAACCAATGCATGAATCTACCCTAAAAATTCCACGTAATAGTACAGTGATGAAATAGATGATTACTAGTCCCAATCTCCTCACAATAAAAAGGAAAACAAGCATCCTCATAATTAACAATCCCCCTCTCAGCTAAAAACCCCTAGCGTTGAGACTAGCATTAAGCAGGAGCCATATGAACACATCAATTTTAGGAGGCGCAAAACCTTTCCAAAGCAAAACAAAAAAAGAAGGAGCCCCTGAGGCAGACAGGCTATCTAGAAATTTGCAACACTGAACTATCAAATTTACATGCCTTACTATCTTCACCTCCAGAAAAAACTAAACCACGCTCCACCCCTGCAATTAAAATTTCCCGCGTACAAAGCTCGCGAGACCTCAGATTCCTCCTCCAAGTCAAGCTCACCGAATTATCAATCGGGCTATACACATTTACATGGCTAACTAATTGCTGCAGAGAAAGATTAAATAGTCTAGGAAATAAATTATGAAGAGGAGCTGGAGTACCTAGCCAAGAATCGATCCAAGACCAAATGTTACTGCCATCACCTACCTTGAACCCAATGCTTGAATTAAGTCGAATGGCTATGCTTTCTCTTGTGGAGCAAGTCAAAACAATGCCACGCCAGGTTGAAGAAAGAGAAACCGCAAACACAGGAAGCCCATTCTTGTGGCGTGCACGGCGTCGATTGGCAGATATGTCTCCAAAGTGTGTTGGAAAGGGGTTTTGGATTTAATCATAAAATTATGATTATAAGATTCGGGAGTCGCAACTTTGGTATTATGGTCGTTAGAAAACCTAATGGTCCATGAGTCCGGGTAAGGGATTGGTTGTGCAAGGGGAAGACGTATCACGCCTAGCGCACCCTCCCTAAGGTAAGCTCCATTGTTATTTGATTGTTATTCTAAGTCGCATTTTTGTTCATTGGTCTTGTTTAAGGTTACATGTAGATCTCCCTTCATGAGGAAGTCTTTACCTTATCGGGTTAAATCTTGACAATTCTAATGGGATATTTTGTATTTTGTATTTTGATCAAACCCTAATAGATAATCATAAACCGGTTATGATATTCATTTTTTATATTTTAAATCATGATAAATATGATTTTTATCTCTCTTTAGAAAATATGCATGAAAAACTTTTAGGATTTGGCCGTATGCACATAAACAAAATAGTTTTTTTTTTTGGAAAGAGAAAATTAATTTGAATTTTTTTTATTTTCAAATTTGTTTATAAAGAAACATTCCAGAGAAAACCGGTATTTTATAATGTAAGTCTAAAGCCTGATATTATGCAAAATAGTTGGAAAAACATGCGAGAGGCCCACATATATTTTTCAAATGCCCTTTGGAATTATTGAAATTTTCTCTTTTAAAAAAAAATATATTTTAATATTATTTTATTTTATTATGAAATATATATTGGATTAGACCCAGCTCAGTCATCTGGGCTCGGATGAAACAGGTCCAGCCCGACTCAGTCGGGTTAGGTCGACTAGCGGCTCAACAACCTTTCTCTCTCTTTCTTTGGGTTGGGCCAGACCTAGTCATATGGGCTTGGCTGAAACAGGTTCAACCTATTGTTGTTAATGGTATTTTTCCATTTGCATGCAAAATGTATTGTGCATGCAAATGGCTATGACAGGGGGGTTTAGAGAAGAAAAGGAAGAGGAAAGCTTGCCTAGCCATAGGAGAAAACTTGGTGGCGGCATTCATGGTGGTGGAGGGAAGTCTAGAGAGTGGTTGGTGGTAGTATCAACGACGGAGAAAGAGGGGAAAGGTTGACAAAAAACCAACACTAGGGAAAAGGGCTATTTTTTCCC
Source organism: Populus deltoides (assembly GCA_015852605.2). Taxonomy (NCBI): domain Eukaryota; kingdom Viridiplantae; phylum Streptophyta; class Magnoliopsida; order Malpighiales; family Salicaceae; genus Populus; species Populus deltoides. Next base: position 29,600,105 of record CM027570.2, on the reverse strand, counting down.
CAACTTTGGCCTCTTATTTCCTTATGCTCAATGCCTAGAATTCACCCCTATTTATAGAGAGTGGAAGAGGAACTTTTTGTTTTTATTGAGGACAAATCTTGGCCCTTGATTCAAGCGAAAAGATCCCAACTGTTGGATCAAAGGTGTCATCATGACTTGTAAAAATTCCTGCAGAAAAGCTAGTTGGGTTGGCCATTTAAAGGCAACATCATGGCGGATGTAAGGGCAATAAACAGGCAAGATTTATGCTGGGGTATAGTACAATGTCAAGCCATCATTGTGGTGTATGGTTTGTTTGATTTGGTTGAGAGATGAAATATTAAATGCCCCTGAAAAGTAGACACCTGAGCAGATTTTTTGGGCAAGAAAAAAAAAGATGATGACTAGGATGGTTAACTTCACCGTTTGGATTTGATTAGTTCTAATTGAGTTAAAAGGAACTTTAACCTTGCTGAAACTTTTGTTTAAATTAAGTTAGTAAGAATAAAATAAATGGAAAGTGTGGTGGCTTGATTTGTGTTTAACAATCAAAAGCAAGCTAATTATGATTTAAATTGAAGAAAATGCTTAGTGTCTTTCCTTAGGCATGTTCGGCTAGATTATTAGTAAGGAAAATGAAATGGTAGACATGACGTACATGTGTTGGTGTTAAATGCATGACTTAATGAAAAAGTGGGGACTAGATTATGGGGGCAAGGAATGAGAAATAGAGGCAAGCCACTTATAAAAAGGACCTTGTGACAAATATGGATTCTAAAGAAGTTGGATAGGCTAAATTGGTAGTAGAAACATGAATAAGTGATGATGATATATATAAACCTTAGGATATTAATTTAAAAAACAAGTTAATAGTAGGAAAAGTGAGATATTGGTTGTCCAATCCATGTATTGGGACTAAACAGTTTGGTCACCCAACTTCAGCTAAGGTCAGGGCACCCAAATGATAAATTTAATATTTGTTTCTTAATAAAGGTTATAAGTATGGATGTTATCTTTTAAAAAAAACTAACCGCGCTTAATTTGGAGTTATAGAACTCTAGATAACGACTGAAAATGGAAGACGGGTCAAACTGTCTCGTGACGGACATATTGTGTTGAGTGCTATATATAACGGATAATTTCAAGGGTCTTAAGGGCAGAACTGGGCTTTCTATTCTTCAATAGAGTTGTAGAACTGTGTCTTACCTTTCCAAAGAGTCGAGCCACACTTAAAACCGAAGTCTATAACTTTACTTATGAATAAGATGGTAAACAATGCTCTCCAATAAAAACTGACGTAAGGAGTGTAATGATGTAGTTGAAGGAAAATAATCGAAAAATGAAATTAAAAGATAGCAATGAATTCATGTGAATGAGATTGCAATAGTATAAGAATGCTGATTGTGATAAAATTATAAGAGGGTATTCATTGTATCTCTTAATTCTAAAACAGAAGAGATACTTGGAGTATGGTCATCGGTAATTGAAGGTACTAGGTCGGTTGGGGAAACAAATAGGTGCATCGCACCTTATCTTTTCAATATGTGTAAACTTATTGATAAATATTAGAATTTATTGTTTTATTGCTTTGATAAATATTGGAATGAATATGAGTATTTGCGTACATTGATGTGTATCAACTAGTTCTGATATAATTATGATAATGTTTGAATGAACATGTGTATCTTAGCATACAATGACATGGATCAAGTTAGTTAGGATAATGTTTAAACGAACATGAGTACACTATGTGCATTTCTATGTATCAAATTAATTATGTTATTAGTAGAATGGATGTGAGTACCTTGCTTACATTGAATTAGCCATGATAACTATTGAATAGACGTGATTATCTTACATACCTCGGTATGGATTGGGCATACAGAATCACTTGGAGATTATTATTATTTGTTTCGATTGACCGATCAATGAAAATTCAATTTCGAACTTCTAATTGGATAAGGATACTTGTCATTTGAGGAATTCATGGTGTTGAAACAAGCAACCGGATCGTCAACATAAGAATTTTCAACGACATTGATTTTCTTGTCTGATGGCAACGAAGCCAAGCGAAAGTTGACGGGTTTCCAGCCCAAGAAGAGTTTTTAAATGATATGTTGACCTTTCGCATTCAGACATGAAGGATATTCCGAGCTACAAAAAAACATTACCAATCACTTGCTAGAAATTTTGCATGAAACAATTTTCATTTCCTTACGCTGAATCAGCCAAGTCAAGCACAATACATGATCTTTAACCAAAAGCCTAGGAGAGTAACCAATTACGATCAATCTCTAAGATGACCTTTCTTCAATCCCAAACTGACAACCATCTCTAAATCGTGCAAGAAATGCTTTGAAGCGATCAACTAGTCATCAGCCTGGAATTCATTTGGCTTTGAAGCCATCAACTAGTCATCAGCCTGGAATTCAATTTTACAGCTGTCCGGAATTTATTTTCCAAGAAAGTTTATCCGCGCGAAAACTTCAACTTGATTAGGAGAAAGAAACTGCGTTTTGCTTCTATGGAATTCAAGCATCCTCTTCAAGCCTCCAGCGAATTCCTTAACAATTAGCGGTATATTGACTTGTCATGTGTAGTATGCTATATCGACTTGTCATGTGTAGTATGCGAATTCCTTAACAATTAGCGGTATATTGCTTCTATGGAACGTGTGCTAGGATAGGAAATATTGTATTATTAATGTATTGACTTGTCATGTGTAGTATGCTATATCGTAACACATGTATTAAAATATTCAGTTTTTATCAAAACATGGCAAAGAACTATAAAACAAAAAAAAATATCATATTTTCATGCATACGGCCAAGTCTCCCAAAGATAAAAAAATTATATCGTATTTTCATACAACAAAAATTCAAAATATATTTTAGCATGTATCTTGAGCTTTAATAACTAATTTATTAAAGCCATGAGAACTAGCTAGGTCAATATTTAAAAAAAACAAAAAAAATATATTTTTTTAGTATCTGAGATTACGAACTTATACGTGAGACGTATTCCCGATATTAAAAGGCTAGTTCTTTTATGTATAGACATTAGAATGGTCAGGATTTACACGATAAGATAAAAATCTCCATACTGAGAATGACTTTTCTTCAATCTTAGGCAGACCAATAATTAGAAAGCAGGACAAAACCTTAGCTTTTATCAGACAATCAAACAATACAACTTACCTTAGGTAAGGCATATTTGGGGTGCTAATACCTTCCCTTTACGCAATCAGTCCCCGTACCCGATTTCTGAGACCACTTAGGGTTCGTAGTGACAAAAATACTAGGTGGTAACTCCCATTCCCTCATTCCACTGATAAAAGACAAGAATTCCTTGCCTCTCCCATTTTTCGATTCCTAAAACCTAAAGTGGAGGCAATTTCACCGCGACGCCTCACACGTGTGGCAATATCAATGGGTCGCATTGGTATCGACAACCATTTATGGTGTGATTAGCTACTTCAAGTAAGGAGGTTAATGATGTTAAGGGTTCTTGACATCAGCAACTTTGATAATAAACCAGATATGAATAATAATTGATTAATTATTCCAGGGTAGGAATAGTAATGAAATCAATTGCTTGTATTGATATCGACACTTGAATTGAATTGATTAGTCTAACCCAATATTTGGAGACTAATGATACCAATGAGATTCATTAGTATCAGCAATTACATTCCGAAAAATAGGAGAGAAGATATTGATTAATTATTCTGAAAGAATGAGATAAGATAATGATACCAAGAGAGGAATATCTTGGTATCAAGTGAGAATTGATTCATAAGAATATGGTTTTTGAAACTATTGAGTTGTGTTGAGATTTCCAAGATAAAATTATTATCGGCTATTATGGAAAGAGACCTATTGAATAAAATGATGTCAAGCCACACTTTAAACAGAAATCTATAACTTTACTTACTACGAATAAAATGGTAAACAATGCTCTCCGATGAAAACTGATGTAAGGAGTGTAATGAGGTAGTTGAAGGAAAATAATTGAAAAATGAAATTAAAAGAGGGCAATGAATTCATGTGAATGAGATTGCAATAGTATACAAATGGACATTGTGATAAAATTATAAGAGGGTATTGATTATATCTCTTGATTCTCAAACAGAAGAGATGCCTAGAGTAAGGTCATTGGTAGTTGAAGGGACTAGGTCGGTTAGGGAAACAAGTAGGTGCATCGCACCTTATCTTTTCAATATGTGTAAACTTATTCATAAAGTTTTGAATTTATTGTTTTATTGCTTTGATAAATATTGGAATGAATATGAGTACCTCGAGTACATTGATGTGTATCAACTACTTGATATATAATATGGATTCGTGTACCTTGCGTACATTGATATGTATCAAACTTGCGATGATATTACTTGAATGAATAAGAGTACCTTGCATGCATTGGTAAGGATCCAATTAATTATGATAATGTTTGAATGAACATGTGTACACTGTCGCACGTATGCGGCGTCGCTGGCGAAAACATCCACCCTCAAAATCTTATCTTATCTATAAAGTATCTGGCAAAACGGGGAGACAAGGTATTCTTGTCTTTTATTAGTGGAAAAATGGAATGGGAGACGCCACCTAGTATTTTTGTCACTAGGAACCCTAACTGGTCTCAGAGATCGGGTACGGGGACTGGTTGCGTAAAGGGAAGGTATTAGCACCCCAAATACGCCCTACCTAAGGTAGGCTGCATTGTTTTATTGTCTGATAAAACCTAAGGTCATGCCGTGTTTTCTAGTTGTTGGTCCACCTATGGTTTAAGAAAAGTCCTCCTCGGTAAGGAGATCTTTATCTTATCGGGTAATTCTCACGCCAACAAAAGAATTTAATATCCGGAATACGCCTTACGTATAAGGTCGCAACCCAAGATATTAAAAGAAAACAAAATATTTTTTTTGAAAATTTTGAAATATTGGCCTAGTTCTCACGACTTTAATAAACTAGTTATCAAAACCAAAATGCATGCTAATACATATTTTTAAAATTTTCTTTGTTGTATGAAAATACAATATGATTTTATTTTTTATTTTTTATTTTTTTGTTTTTGAGAGACTTGGCCGTATGCATGAAAACAAAACATTTTATTTTATTTTTTTTGTTTGGATGAAAACCAAGTATTTAAAAATGGATTTGTATTTTTACAGTATAAAAATACAAATCCATATTTATTAAAATACAGTAAAATATTTGCGGAAAATCACAGATTTTGAAAAGAATTTTTCAAAGAATTTTTTTATTTTTGGGCTGGGCCCAACCCGGCCCATGTAGTTGGGCTGGGCCTCCACCTGCGGCACGGTCACTGGCCCAAGCCAGTCACCCAAACAAACCATGCACGCGTAAAACTTTACACGTGCATGGAACAGTGCGAAGGTAATTCGTACTGTTCATGCTCGTTTTTGCAGATAGCAAAAACGAGCCCCTGTTTAAAGTGCAGAAGGATTCTTGTAGTTTCTTGTGTTTTCTCCCTGTTTCTGTTTTTTAGACTAACATGCGTCAATTCTTGTACAGACAGAGAAAGGAAATAAGCATACCTGGTTCTGAAGAAAGTGGAGCCTATGGTGGTGGTGGCTTACTCTGTTGTTTCCTTCGTTCTGGAAAAGAAAGAGCAGATGGTGGCTCAACTCCTCTGTTGGTGTTGCGTTTTCTGCCGGTCCTCGGTTCCTCTGTTGGTTTCGCCTCCTCTCTGTTTCTCTCTTATCCTGCTCCCTCCCTCTGCCTCTCTCTTCTTTACACTCTCTTCCCACTGTTTTTTTGTTTCTGCTGTCTCGTTCCCCCCTCTCTTCTCTTTTTTTCCCCCCCCTCTGTCTCATACCTCCCCCCCAGTCTCGTCCTTTTTCTCTCCTTTTATAGCCAAAACTGCATGCCTTCTTTTTTATTCTAATGAAAACGTTCGGGACCATTATTGCAGTGGTAACGGTAGAGAGATAGTAGCTGTGAAATGTTCCCCATAATCAGCGGCATTTGTTGCTGAAACGGTTCCTGTTTGCTGAATCGGTGGATAGTGCCTCTGAAACGGCACCGTTTTGCCACTTTTAAATGATATTTCTGATTTGATCCTTGGATATTTTTACAATTTTATAATCAAGCCCCCCGGAAAAGTTGTAATTGGATCCCTTGATTGTAGCACCTTTTCCGGTTTGGTCCATGGTTTCGGATTGTTTCAATTAAGTCCTTAATTGGCCATCAAACTTCAATAATTATGCAATTAAGCCCCTGATTGACCACATCAACTCTTCAAAATTATAATTGGACCCCAGAACTTTAATTTCTTCCAATAAAAGCGTAAATTGACTTAAAAATCAATTTTTCTTACAATCCAACCCTCCACAAATTCAATTAAACCTTAGATAAAATTTAAATGAGTCCATAAACATCTGATTTTAGACTTTTCTTCCTCAACTTGAATTTTCTTTGTCAACAAGGCTTCCATCAGTCAAAAATATCCCGTCCGGCTTCAACCTTTTACATTTTTGAACCTCCTCAACCAATTTTGGCATTCTTTCACGGATTCCAAAGATCCTTTTCTCGCTGCAATTATTTTGTTTTGTATTTTTTTTTATTTTTGTGTGGGAACCCAAAAATGGGTAAAAACATGTACCTTCGGTACAACAATATGGATCAATTAATTATGATAATATTTGAATGAACAAAAAAAAATGATGGATAATTTTGGATCGAAGGGTTAAATTGAGAAGAAAAATTAAATTCACCAAATAATTAAAAGAAACCAATAAAAGAATGAGTAATAAGTTTTTTTAAAAATATATCTAAGGATGAAAATGAAAACAATTAAAAGAATACAGAAGGGCAAGAAAAAACTTAAGAAACAAAAAAAAAATAAGAATAAAATTGCAAAAAATAAAAAAACTAACAACAAAAATTATAAATAAAAAGAACATTGACCACATCGGAAATAACCGCAACTAAGATGCTACCCTGAAATCTTAAATGGCTCGTGCAAATTTTAGTGGAGAAAAGGGGGAAAAAAAATTGTGAATCCAATGAGACACGGAGAAATGAGGTTCTTAACCGGCAAATTCGGCCACTTTAGTACTATAACCGCCAAAAGTGCTTAGACCCCCTCCCCTTGAATTTAAGGATTATTTCAAAGAGACCCTACATTTTGCATCCTCGGGAATTAATTATGTTCCATGTCAAAGAACCATCTCAACCCAATAGCTTAAGCTGTTAGGTGAGGTACCAGGATATGATTTATATTATTCTCTAACATACCCCCTCAAGTGAAAGCCCTTTGGGCTTGAAACTTGCACAGGCCCACTTTACCTTGTGCTTAATTTTTATCAAATAAATAGAGATGGTGAGATTCAAATCGTGACCGCTTGATCATCAAGGTTCGATACCATGTTAAAGAACCATCTCAACACCATAGATTAATATGTTAGGTGAGGTCACATGATATGATTTATATTATTCTCTAACATAGCTATTATTTATTTACTTTTCACTTGATCTTGATAAATTTCAGTTTGACTATGCATTCCTCGAATTCTAGTGAAAAGGATTATACATGAATAGAAGTATCCTTCAAAATATTACAGGAAAAAAGAAATTGCGCAGAGCAAGTTATTATTTAATATGGAATTTGATTGATAACCAATCAATACATATAAAAAATAAAAAATAAATACAAATAAATATTATTATTACAACAAGAACAGCATCGATCCTAGACGAAAATGTGAGAATTAATTCGAAGACAAAGATCCACTGATGTCCACAAACTAGAAGGACGCAAACATGCATGGAATAGAATTTATCAGACGTGGAAACCTAACTTGCTGCAACAAAGTTTGACTTCAGCGTTTGGTGCTATTCTGATGTGGTTTCAAGTAGGTCTTGATCATACGAAAAGGGCTCCTGCATTGTTAATAAATTAGTTTGTTAAGCATGAAAAATGAATACAATAAAATTAGTAGTTATGGAAGAAGATATACAATAATACCTTATTATATTTCATGCCAATATATGTTTAATCAATTCTCGACTTCTTACGGCTACGAGCTGATGCCTCCTCCATTCGAGATTTTGATTTTCTGTTATTGCAATCATTTGTGTTATGAGAAATGTTGAGAGGTTTTTTTGATAATAATAAGAGGAGATGAAAAAGAGGCCTTACATGTTATCGTTGAGTTGAGTACTTTCGTCCTTCTTCAGAAATTGCTTAAACCACTTCACAGAATTTTTGGCATATCGTTTCAAGTTGTTTTCGTAGTCAATGTAGAAGAGACCAAACCTTGAACCATAACCGGATCCCCATTCAAAATCATCCAAGAATGACCAAGCAAAAAACCCCCTTGACATCGACACCATGGTCACTGCAAAAGTCAAGTTTTTAGAGCAGATCGGACTGAGAAAGAAAAAACTAGGACTGTTTGAAAAAGGAAGCGAGAACATGAATTTGGAAAGAGCAAACTCACTTGATAGATTTCAGAACATTGTGGAAAATGTCTTTATAATATTGCTCCCTTATGGCATCATTGAGGGCTTCCTCTAATGACGAGGAATTCACGTCATCAACTCCTAATTAAAAAAACCAACAAATCAGTAAATCAGAGCTTCTTGACAACTATAACCATAAACACACGAGGGTTGTTAACTCTGTTCTTACCATTTTCAGTGATATATATTGTTGGATTTTCATACGCGTCCTTTATGTAATTCAAGAGATGACGAATACCTTCGGGATAAATATAAAGCCAACTTGAACCCGCCTGCGAATTTGATTTATATATCTCACTACCAAGGGGAAAAACAGAAAGATTCTACATATCAATTACTAATTTGTTGAAACAAGAATGAAGAATCACATTCACCTGTGGGCCTATTGGTATTCCATTTCTCTCCCCTGTACGTAAAATAATATCAACATAAGTGAGAAAGTGTAGAGTTTTAGACCTTGTATTCTTCTTATTCTGAGAGTTTTTTTTTTTTTTTTTATCACTTAATTAACAAGTAAATAAATATTTCACCTGGCCAGTTAACACGAGCATCTTCCATAAACCCAATATTTTTATAGTCAACATCCTCAACATTCTGAGCATAGTATGTAGTGTAGTAATTGACCCCAATAAAGTCATAAGATCCTCTCAGCATCTTGGATTCCTCCTCACTGAATCTAGGCAATCTTCCTCCAACGTAGTCGTGCATATTCTGTGGATAGTCACCTTTAGTTAGAGGATCCATGTACCTGCCAAAAACATAGAATTTAAGATCCTGGTTTCTTCTCCATAGAATTTAAGAATCCAAATTAATTAATGTTTGAAATTATTATATTATCCAAATCAGCTAGCAAAATGCTTACCATCCAAGCATAAAATCAAGGCTTCGTTCAGTTGCCATCCGATCACTTTCACTAGTTGAGTAAGGTTCAAACCAATGAGAAACGAGGGTTATCCCAATTTTACCTCCTTGACACGTCTGACGAGATTTTGTCAATGATAAAATTAGCACAGTCACACAGGAAACTTTGGTGAAATATGTTATGAAACGAACCACAAATTATAATTATAGCTTTAGCTTTTGCAAACCTGATACTTTTCCTTGTATACTTTCACAGCCGTTGCATGAGCAAGCAATAGATGATGGGTTACAATGTAAACCTCGGTGGCGCCAGAGATTTTGGGTTGGCCTGGATAATTCTCCAAAGTTGAAATTCTGCCGGGTGCCAATGTGCCCGTGTCATAGCCATTGACGCTAAACATAAAAGGCTCATTTAAAGTGATCCAGTGCTTCACTCGGTCTCCAAATCTTTGGAAGCAAAGCTCCACGAAGTCTCGGAAATCGATTCTATATGAGTTTTGAAATTATTAGATTCAAGCATGGAGGATTTAAATTAAAGTGAGATGTTTATATAATATGAATATAATTACTTACAAAATATTAGGGCTCAAGAAACCACCATATTTGTCCTCAATTGCTTGTGGAGTGTCCCAATGAAAGAGAGTTACATAAGGCTGTATACCTGTACATTTCCAAAGCAAAATTAATATGAGAAAACTAAATTGCATGTGAAACGTTTTGTATGAGAGTTTGGAAAATGCTTTTCAAATTTTCGAAATTCAAGCAAAGTAAGATTGCCCCTGCATTTACCATGGCCACTTCAAGATTCTTATTTTTAGTCGGTAACATTATTATGAAACGCAGTCATGGAGGAAAAGGAAAGGGTTATAACCATTTTTTATGAGCTCATCGATGAGATTGTTGTAAAACTGGATCCCTTCTTCGTTTATTCCAGCACTTAGTCTGCCATCTGATGAATTCAGTTCGATTATTGAAAAATCAAAGTAAGGAAAAATGTGGGACTTCGAAATTCGAGACGCGTCCCATCCTCGTGAATTAAAAAAGGAATGAGATGTAGGGTAAAAACAAAAGAAAACACTTACGTGGTAATACCCTAGACCAAGAAATAGAGAATCTGAAAGCATCCATTCCCATTCCCCTCATTCTTTGCACATCTTCCTATAACATTTTGTGTGTAAAATATATCAACAAGTGTAATGGTGATCAGATCCACAAAAGGCAACTAAAAGAAAAATAAGATGAACATCGTACCTTATAGCGATTATAGAAATCAACTGCCACCTTTGCATTGCTATGGTCACTTATCCTCTCTGCAATTTTTCAGAATTTGTTCTTAAATTCCTTTGAATATATATTATTTGATAAAAATCATATTTACATCTTTAATTTGCACGCACTTTCTCCCCCTAACCCCAAAAGTCACCTTCTTCTTTCCCTTTTCTCTCTTCTTTTGGATTTAATAGACAAAATACACTATGGTTTTAGGCAGGCCACCAACATGCTGGCAGGTGACTCCTTGAGAGATTTATATTCGTTTGTTTTAGTTAGGAAAGCATTGTAACGAACTCCTGCATTGAATAAAGAGATACCTGGATGCTCCTCGATGAAGGTGTCCCATATATTCGGCCCTTTGCCTCTCCTGTTTGTTTCACCTTCAAACTGCATATAATTTAAACGTTATCAGAGAACAAACAATTGAGGCGTTTGTCTCTTCGACCAGAGTACTTGAAGCAATGTTGTACCTGGTAAGCTGACGAAGAAGATCCAAAACGAAGCCATCTGGGAAAGAATTACGACTCAACTGGGCAATACTTCCCATGATATACACTAAGTCTTTGTTGAACAGCCTTGCAGAAGAGCAATAAAAGCTTGAGCAGCACTAAAGATTGTTGGGTGATCAGAATAAAGAATGTATAGTGAGATAGCAGTGAAAAATAAATAAATGAACGTATGAAGTATGGATTTTGTAAGAACATCGACATGCCAGAGCCTATTTATAGGCATCATTTTGAAAGGTTATTCTCAACAACCAAGAAGGATAATTGTGGTCAATTATTATTATTTGTTTCAATTGACCGATCAATGAAAATTCAATTTGGAACTTCTAATTGGATAAGGTTATTTGTCATTTGAGGAATTCATGGTGTTGAAACAGGCTCCAAACATAAGATTCCGTGCTCTAATTGCACTGTGAAGCCTAGCAATTGTACTTGAAGCTTGCTGAGAAAATTCAGCTACCGGATCGTCAACATAAGAATTGTCAACGACATTGATTTTCTTGTCTGATGGCAACGAAGCCAAGCGAAAGTTGACGGGTTTCCAGCCCAAGAAGAGTTTTTAAATGATATGTTGACCTTTCGCATTCAGACATGAAGGATATTCCGAGCTACAAAAAAACATTACCAATCACTTGCTAGAAATTTTGCATGAAACAATTTTCATTTCCTTACGCTGAATCAGCCAAGTCAAGCACAATACATGATCTTTAACCAAAAGCCTAGGAGAGTAACCAATTACGATCAATCTCTAAGATGACCTTTCTTCAATCCCAAACTGACAACCATCTCTAAATCGTGCAAGAAATGCTTTGAAGCGATCAACTAGTCATCAGCCTGGAATTCATTTGGCTTTGAAGCCATCAACTAGTCATCAGCCTGGAATTCAATTTTACAGCTGTCCGGAATTTATTTTCCAAGAAAGTTTATCCGCGAGCAAACTTCAACTTGATTAGGAGAAAGAAACTGCGTTTTGCTTCTATCAGAATTCAAGCATCCTCTTCAAGCCTCCAACGAATTCCTCAACAATTAGCGGTATTAGATTACCATTTTTATCATGCTATCCCCCATTATCCAGGCACGATTAAACACAGAATACAAATCACACCACAGTATAGTGCCTCAAGTTCACGTAATTATTGTCATTGTACTTCATTATTGAGATTTCCAACATTTGCAAGATGCTTACAAACCTTTTTTCTTTTCTTTAGTTGGAAGGTTGTCAGTACGAAACCTGTAATTCTGCTACCATGCATTGCTCCATATACGAGGATTATAAATAGGAGCTGTATAAAATATATAGGTGTATCTTTAATTTATTTCTTTATAGTAATCAAGTAGAATTAAATTAACTCGATTGCGAACTAACTAGAGTTGAGTTTTGTAAAGAGATTGAATTAATGTATAGTGTAATGGACGCAATCACAGCAGCGTTCCTTGATATTTATACCTTTAGGGTTGTGTATAATAGAAGGGTGGAATATAGTATACATGATAATTATTCCTATACAAGGTATTTACATATATATATATATATGACTCTTTCCATAATATGCCCCGTCAAGCTGAAGGTGGAGACTGCACCCGAAGCTTGGATCGAAAGAAAACAAACGAAACTAGAGGGAGAGGCTTGGTAAGAACATCAGCTAGTTGATCCTTGGAAGAGATGAATCGTACCTGAATTTCAACATGTTTAGTACGTGCGTGAAACATTGGATTAGCAGACAGGAAAGTGGCCCCTAAATTATCACACCATAACATAGTTCTGGGTGAAGACGAAAGTTGTAGTTCTGACAACAAAGAGCGAATCCACAAGATTTCAGCAGTACCATCAGCTAAGGCTTTGTATTCAGCTTCTGTAGAGGATCTAGCAATAGTGCGTTGTTTCCCAGATTTCCAGGAAATAGGAGTGGAACTAAGGTACACAAGATAACCACCTGTGGATTTTCGATCATCAGTACTGCCAGCCCAGTCAGCATCAGTAAAGACATGAAGAGACAAAGAGGAGTCCGGAGTAATATGCAGACCATAGGTGGCTGTAGCTTCAAGGTAAAGTAAGATGCATTTAATCGCCCAATGGTCCCCAGTAGGAGCATGCATAAACTGACACACCTTGTTTACTGCATAGCAAATATCAGGTCTAGTAAAAGTAAGGTATTGTAGAGCACCAACAAATATCGTGTTGGGGTGAGTGAAGAGTACAGGCACAAATCCCAATTTAGACGAGGGAGACAACGGAGTATCAACTGGTTTGCAAGAAGTCATACCTGTTCGTTGGATAATGTCTAGTGTGTACTTGTGTTGACTAAGTAAGAGACCCATAGAAGTCGATTTAACTTCTATTCCTAGGAAGAAGTGAGCCGACCCTAAGTCCTGAAGCTTAAACTCTAAACTCAACAAAGTAATCAGTTGTTGAAGTAAGGCCGAGTCACTCCCAGTTAATAGAATATCATCAACATACACAAGCAGATAGATCATTGCACCACCGAAAGAGAGAATAAACAGAGAAGTATCAACCTTGGATGCCTGAAATCCAATGGAGATGAGAAACTCACTTAACCGATTGTACCATGCTAGAGGTGCTTGTTTCAAACCATACAAGGATTTATGAAGACGACACATGAGATGGAAGTGTAGGATTAACAAAGACACGTGGTTGTGCCATGTACACTTCTTCCTGAAGAATGCCATTCAAGAAGGCATTATGGACATCTAACTGATGAATTTTCCAACCATGTGTGACAGCAATCGTGATCACAAGTCTAACCATGGTAGGCTTAACCACTAGACTAAATGTCTCCAAGTAATCAATCCCCTCTTGTCGCGGAAACCGCGGGGCAACCAACCGTGATTTATATCTCGCTAACTCGACCATCGGCGTGCCGCTTAATCTTATAAACCCACCTACTGCCTACCACATTCATGGATGGATGTAAGGGCACCAGTGACCAAGTGTGATTACCATGAAGTGCCTTGATTTCCTCTGCACATAGCATTATGCCAAATCAAGTACCGGTTGGCATCTTTGGAAGAAAGTGGTTCCCGTTGAGGTAGAGAAACTACCCGGGAGCGGGAGACACTAAAATTTGCTGTCTTGGATACACGTGGGCGAAGTACCATGGAGTGAGTGCGGGCAGCAGGAGGGGGAGTGGCAGACTCACTAGTCGTGGCTTGCTGAAGGGAGAATTGAGACAAATCAACACATAAATTAAGTCCAGGAGAGGAAATAGATGAAGAACTCCGGTGATGAAGAGCTCAATACAGAGGACAAACCGAGAAGGGGAAACAAAGAGTGAGACGGTCACAACTGTTCACTCTCGGGGAGACGAACAGGAGCCGATAGGGGAACCAAAGAGGGTGACCTCCACACTTTGTTCACGCTGGTGGGAACAACAGGGGAGATGCAGAGGTTGAACCAAAGAAGAGAGAACGGCAAGTTTGAACCGGACCGAGGAATGATCATGACATGATATGCGAATGGTAAGGGTGCTCAAAGGGTTGTGTGTATGTGGGGTGTCGGGTGAGTGTTTGGATAGGATGATGGGATGGGTCTGTAAAGTAGCAAACAGGAGGTTGTATGGGTGAATCTACAACTGCTCGGTTTTGTCAAATGGAAAAAGCCTCATGAAAACGAGCATGACGAGTAAGATAAATACGGTTTGACGACAAATCAAGACAACGATATCCTAAATGAGAATTGCTATATCCTAGAAAGACACAAGGGGATGAGCGAAAATCTAACTTATGAGCATTGTATGGACGAAGAAATGGAAAGCAAAGACACCCAAAAGTACGGAGGAAAGCATAATCGAGTTGATTTTAAAAGACATTCAAATGGTGTTTTATGATTAAGAACAACAAAGGGCATGCGATTAATCAAATATACTTAACTTTTAAAAGCATAACTCCATGATTTTAGGGAGCTTTACATTGGCCAAGAAGAGTGAGCCTGGGTCCAACAATATGTCGATGACGACGCTCAACCATTCCATTTTGTTCATGAGTATGCCAAATAACACGATGATGAATACCAATGGTTTTAAAATATGTATTGAGTTTGCTGATATTCACCACCCCAACTGCTTGAACATACTTAATTTTTAAAGAAAATTGGCGCTCAACGAGTGCTAGAAATTGATGAAATATAGCAAACACATCAGATTTTGCAACCAAAGGATAAAACCTAATAAATTTGGTATGGGCATCCACAAAAATAACAAAATAGCGAAAACCATCAGACGAAAACATAGGGGAAGGACCCCAAACATCACTAAAAATTAGATCAAGAGGAGCTTGAGTTTGATGACCCGTAGTTTTTAAAGTCAGACGAGAAGATTTTCCCAAAGGGCATGCTGGACAATTAAAATTAAATTGTTTTGACGTATAGGACACCTGTTTAGTTGACACAGAAAATTCAGAATGCGTGCACTAGGATGTGCAAGCCGACGATGCCAGACATCAGTGGAAGTAGAGATACATGTAGACGAGAAGACTTGAGGCAACGGCATTGCAGACGACGCGGATAAAATATATAGACCATCTCAACTCCGACCGGAAAGAAGCACCTCCTTTGTCATGAGGTCCTTAACATAAAATAAAGATGGATGAAATTCAAAAAACACATTATTCTCAAGACAAAACTTTTGAACAGAAAGTAGAGGTTTTTTAATGTGAGGCACATGTAAAATATTGGATAAGGTAAATGTGCGTTTGGGTGAACGAATTTTAGAGTGAGCAATATTAGAAATAGTAAGGCCCTTACCATCGCCAACATGTAAATGATCATTACCACAATAAGGTTCTAAGCTCGCCATACTCGCAAGGTCCGGTGTCACATGATGATTTGCACCAGATCGTGAAACCAAGTAATGTGAGCGCTTATAGGAGCATTATTAAATGCTAAATTGGCATTAGCTTATAGATTATGAGTAGCCAATTGAGAGCACTGATGGTCGGTATGTCCATAGTCATAACACAATGAACACTTTGCGCTCGTTATAGCCTCCTAATCGGTTTCCTTGCTACCCAAACTATTGACCAGAGCTAGATGAAAACCGTTTTGATATTGTCCAAATTTCAGACCCAACTATAACTATTAGTGCCGGAAGTTGGAGTATGAACTATAGCCATGATTCCCACGATTGTAGCTAAGACATTCTGTCTCCAACCCCACGAAACCGACCCTTCTTCCAAGATCGAACCAAACCGACATCGCCCAAAAATGCAAATGGTCTGCTGTGATGGAGTTGGTAACAGAGGAGCCCCATGCCAGGATGGAGTGAAGCCTTATGGAGAAATTCATATGTGAGGAGATGGCTATGGAGGTCCGTAAGAGATGGGATCAGCCTTTAGTGGAAGCGGGTTACCGATCCTTAAAATCAACGTGGTAACCCCCAAACACGCATACAAATTAAATTCGCCATGGAGATTGGTCCGCAAGAACTGCAAGTTCATCAAACAAGGCTTTTAGCCTTCGCAAATAAGTCTGGCGCAGTCATCGTGCTGTCAGAATCTTGGAATGCACCGTAGAGTTGCATAATCCGTGAGTTTGAAGGGGAAGCAAGGGCAGTTTCCAGCGTTGTCCAAATTTCTTGAGAAGTTTTACAATCCACAACTAGGTGCGTAACTTTTGTGGAGAGCTAGGATAAAGAGAGCACTCATGATTAGGTGATCTTGTTGTGTCCATAATAAATATGAAGGATTGACCGATGGTAAGGATGTGGTAGTAGATATAAGATGAGAGGGAGGACATGGTGAGGTGCCATCAACAAAGGAGTACACACCTTAGCCCAAGAGAAACGGTTTCATCTGCATCCTCCAATACAAGAAGTTGGTATTGGAGAGTCATAAGGAGATTACCCGCAGACATGAAAGTGGAATGATGGCAGACCTGTTCATGATATCTAGAGAAGAGTTCATAGGAACTATGCTGGCAGTAGTAGCCGCTAAAGAGGATTGAGAGATTGGTGCAACACCAGCACCATGTTAAAGTTCTTGGTTGTCCATTGCCAAGAGAGAGGGAGAGGTAGACAGACAGGTGAGGGAGGAAGGGCTGAATGAAGATGGAAGCAGAGGAGTGCAACGATCTAGAGGAGACGACTGAACAATAATCCAGAAGCGTGAAGGAAGATTTTGTTGCTGCTCTGATACCAAGTTGAGTTTTGTAAAGAGATTGAATTAATGTGTAATGTATTGGACTGATAAGGGAATTTTTAGCATGTATATTTTCTGCTATTCATGTTTGATTTTTAAATATTTTGGATATGTTGCACAAGACAATTAGACTTTTGAATCTCTTTTTGAACTATTGACCTCGTGGGAAATTAATGTGTTTTCAGATCTTAGGTTATTGAACAGCAGAGGCGCAAAGGAAACCGAACAACATTCATTATGTCCTGAAAGAAGTATACAATTTAGTCCCCGATGTTCGTAGCCATTTTCAAATAGCTGAGATGAAGGTCTACAAAACATATGAAAGACATATAACTCGGTTTTGTTGTTTCAAGCCCAAAAAGCGAGTTGAAAAACAAGGATTGAACCAAACCCGAAATTCCCGCGACTGCAAAGACTGTTTCGGTTTATAGCCCATATCTCAACGCTCAGAGGTCCAAAAATTGCAAGATCAGTGTCATTGGAAAGAAAATTTGATTATCTACAATTTCTCCAGAAATAGGGATTTTGGAATGCCCACGCTTCCTACCTCAAATCTGGCCGCAATGTATGGGTAGGGAGAAATCAATGCAGAAAAGGAAATTTTCTTCATTCACCGTAGGGGTAGAAAAGCCATGATATAAAAAGAAGAGTTACGGGGTTTGAAAAAAAGGGAGGAGAGACACTTGGAAAACCCTATAACAGAGCAAAGAAAAACAGAGGAGGCGACACCAAAAAGGAACAAACAGCAGACGGCAAAAATATTGAAGACCTGAGGACACCTATCTCTTCCACTGAAATTCTCTGCTTTTGAGTGATGTTCATCGTATCAAGTTTGTTTCTCTTTAATTTAACTATGGAGTAGACTTTTATTCTGGGATTTTATGTAACCTTACTATGAATATGTGAACAATTTCTTCGATTGAATTATTACATTAAGATGTTGAGTATTTCATTCTATGTAATGCTTGGTGTGTTTGGCCAACATATGCATGATTTAGAATTCAATTTGAAACTGAGAAGTGATAATTGGTTTAGCTATTGTTTGAAATACCTTAAGAAATCTATAGGATAGAGATATCCTTGGAACTTTTGTAGTCGATACAAGTTTTACAGTACTTAATAAATTTCGACAAGTTCAGGACTTTCATAGAGTATATGAAATTTGTTTGTCGAAATAATTTATTGATGCTCGAGAGAGATTAATATTTACATTAGGAAAACCTGATTATCAACATTAGGAGTAATTAATTTAATCGAGAAAGTTCACATAAGCATAGTTACGGTAAGTCAGAAATCCTAGAACCAGTACACTTGAATTTATTAATATTTAATTATTTGGTTGTATGTTTTTTTTATCATTAATTTTTGTTTCATAAACTATCTCATTCGATTCCTCAAATAGATCATAATTTAAAAGACTTTGGTAATTAGTAGTAATTTTTACAAATCCTCGTGAGACGATACTCTACTTATCACCTTATTACTGGGTACGATTCGTGAACTTGCGTAAATTAACCAACATGGACACGAATCACAAAGAACCCTTCCTTGATATTTATACCTTTAGGGTTGTGTATAATACAAGGGTGGAATGTACTATACATGATACTTATTCCTATACAAGGTATTTACATATATATAGGACTCCTTTCCATAATAACTAGATAGATCAATAAAAGTCTTTTGCATAGAAGAATAATATCCCGACAACGAAAATTGCCTCTCATTGACCTGTACCATTCTTGAAGATTTTGTTTAGAGTCCCTAGATAGACAACTTAAACACCAAAACCAATGCATGAATCTACCCTAAAAATCCACGTAAATAGCACAAAGATGAAATAGATGATTACTAGTCCAAATCTCCTCACAATAAAAAGGAAAACGAGCATCCCTATAACTAACAATCCCTCTCACCTAAAAAACCCTGGGGGTCGAGACTAGCATTAAGCAGGAGCCATATGAACACATCAATTTTAGGAGGCGCAAAACCTTTCCAAAGCAAAACAAAAAAAGAAGGAGCCCCCAAGGCAGAAAGCTATCTAGGAAATTTGCAACACCCGAATAAGTGTTGGAACAATCAAATTTACATGCCTCACTATCTTCACCTCCGTAAAAACTAAACCACGCCCACCAGCATGATTAAAATTTCCCGCATAAAGCTCAGCGAGACCCTCGGATTCTCCTCCAAGTCAAGCTCATCAATTATGAATCTGCCATATACACATTTGCATGGACAACTAATTGCCGCAGAGAAAGATTAAATAGTCTAGGAAATAAATTATGAAGAGGAGCCGAGTACCTAGCCAAGAATCGATCCAAGACCAAACGTTAGTGTCATCACCTACCTTGAACCCAATGCTTGAATTAAGTCGAATGGCTATGCTTTCTCTTGTGGAGAAAGTCAAAACAATGCCTCGCCAGGTTGGAGAAAAAAGAAAGAAAAACACAGAAGCCCATTCTCGGGCGGGCGCACGACGCCGATTGGCGCGAATATATGTCTCCAAAGCGTGTTGGAAAGGGTTTTGGATTTAATCATAAAATTATGATTATAAGATTCAGGAGTCGCAACCTAGTATTATGGTCGTTAGAAAACCTAATGGTCTGCGAGAGTCCGGGTAAGGGATTGGTTGTGCAAGGGGAAGACGATCACGCCTAGCACACACCTCCCTAAGGTAAGCTGCATTGTTATTTGATTGTTATTCTAAGTCGCATTTTTGTTCATTGGTCTTGTTTAAGGTTCAATGTAGATCTCCCTTCATGAGGAAGTCTCTACCTTATCGAGTTAAATCTTGACAATTCTAAAGGCCAAATTTATTTATTTCTTGAGATAGCTAAGTCATAGCAATCGATCCGAATGACAAACTAATTATAATGGGATATTTTGTATTTTGATCAAACCCTAATAGATAATCATAAACCGGTTATGATATCCATTTTGTATATTTTAAATCATGATAAATATGATTTTTATCTCTCTATAGAAAATATGCATGAAAACTTTTAGGATTTGGCCGATGCACAAAGACAAAATAGTTTTTTTTGTATTTTTTGGAAAAAGAAAAATTAATTTGATTTTTTTTTTTAATTTTCAAATTTGTTTATAAAGAAACATTTCAGAGAAAACCGCTGTATTTTATAATTTAAGTCTAAAGCCCGATATTATACAAAAATAGTTGGAAAACATGGAGAGGCCCACATATATTTTTTCAAATGCCCTTGGAATTCTTTGAAATTTTCTTTTTTAAAAAATATATATTTTAATAGTATTTTATTTTATTATGAAATATATATTGGATTAGACCCAATAACATCTAGGCTCGAATGAAATAGGTCCACCCGACTCCAAAGAGTTAGGTCGACCGCGACCAACAACCTTTCTCTCTTTTTTGGCTTGGGCCGAACTAGTCATCCTGGCTTACTGAAACAAGTTCAACCCATTGTTGTTAATGAGATTTTTTCCATTTGCATGCAAAATGTATTGTGCATGCAAATGGCTATGACAGGGGGTTTGGAGACTTTAACCTTGGTGAAACTTTTGGTTAAATCTAAGTTAGTAAGAATAAAATAAATGGAAAGTGTGGTGGCTTGATTTGTGTTTCAACCATCAAAAGCAAGCTAATTATGATTTAAATTGAAGAAAATGCTTAGTGTCTTTCCTTAGGCATGCTCAAATAGATTATTGGCAAGGAAAATGAAATGGTAGACATGACGACATGTGTTGGTGTTAAATGCATGACTTAATAAAAAAGTGAGGACTAGATTATGGGGCAAGGAATGAGAAATAGAGGCAAGGCCACTTATAAAAAGGACCTTGTGACAAATATGGATTCTAAAGAAGTTGGATAGGCTAAATTGGTAGTAGAAACATGAATAAGTGATGATGATATATATAAATGTAAAAACAAGTTAATAGTAGGAAAAGTGAGATATTGGTTGTCCAATCCATGTATTGGGACCCAACAATTTAGTCACACAACTTCAGCTTAAGGTCAAGGAATCCAAATGATAAATTTAATATTTGTTTTTAATAAAGGTTATAGGTATGGATGTTATCTTTAAAAAAATTGACCAGGTGGTTTAATTTAGAGTTATAGAACTCTAGATAACGACTAAAAATGGAAGACAAAGCCAAACTCGTCTGCCTGTACGATGCATTGTGTTGAGTGCTATAATGAATAATTTCAAGGGTCTTAAGGGCGTAACATGGCTTTCTATTCTTCAATAGGAGTTGTGGAACCATGTCTTACCTTTCCAAGGAGTCAAGCCACACTTAAAACCGAGTCTATAACTTAACTTATTAATAAGATGGTAAACAATGCTCTCCAATAAAAACTTACATAAGGAGTGTAATGATGTAGTTGAAGGAAAATAATCAAAATGAAATTAAAAGATGGCAATGAATTCATGTGGAATGAGATTGCAATAGTATAAGAATGCACATTGTGATAAAAATTATAAGAGGGTATTCATTGTATCTCTTGATTCTTAAACGTAAGAGATATCCGGAGTAGGGTCATCGGTAATTGAAGGACTAGGCCGGTTGGGAAACAAATAGGTGCATCGGGATCTTATCTTTTCAATATGTGTAAACTTATTGATAAATATTAGAATTTATTGTTTTATTGCTTTGATAAATATTGAATGAATATGAGTACTTAAGTATATTGATGTGTATCAACCGGTTCTCGATATAATTGGAATGGATACGAGTATGTTGCATACATTGATATATATAAACTTGTGATGATATTAATTGAATGAATAAGAGTAATTTTGCATGCATTGGTATGGATCCAATTAATTATGATAATGTTTGAATGAACATGTGTATCTTAGTATAAATGATATGGATCAAGTTAGTTAGATAATGTTTAAACGTAACATGAGTACACTCGTGGTGCATTTCTATGTATCAAATTAATTATGTTATTATTAGAATGGATGTGAGTATCTTGTTTACATTGATAGGTATTGAATTAGCCATGATAACTTAGGAATAGACGTGATTATCTTTTACATACCTTGGTATGGATTGGGCATACAGTAATCACTTGGAGATTATTATTATTTGTTTCGATTGACCGATCAATGAAAATTCAATTTCGAACTTCTAATTGGATAAGGATACTTGTCATTTGAGGAATTCATGGTGTTGAAACAAGCAACCGGATCGTCAACATAAGAATTTTCAACGACTTTAATTTTCTTGTCCGATGGCAATGAAGCCAAGCGAAAGTTGACGGGTTTCCAGCCCAAGAAGAGTTTTTAAATGATATGTTGACCTTTTCGCATTCAGACATGAAGGATATTCCGAGCTACAAAAAACATTACCAATCACTTGCTAGAAAATTTGCATGAAACAATTTTCATTTCCTTACGCTGAATCAGCCAAGTCAAGCACAATACATGATCTTTAACCAAAAGCCTAGGAGAGTAACCAACATGATCAACCTCTAAGATGACCTTTCTTCAATCCCAAACTGACAACCATCTCTAAATCGTGCAAGAAATGCTTTGAAGTGATCAACTAGTCATCAGCCTGAATTCATTTGGCTTTGAAGCCATCAACTAGTCATCAGCCTGGAATTCAATTTTACAGCTGTCCGGAATTTATTTTCCAAGAAAGTTTATCCGCGAGCAAACTTCAACTTGATTAGGAGAAAGAAACTGCGTTTTGCTACTATGGAATTCAAGCATCCTTCAAGCCTCCAGCGAATTCCTTAACAATTAGCGGTATTAGATTACCATTTTTATCATACTATTCCTCATTACCTAGGCACGATTAAACACAGAATACATTATTGAGATTTAAGCAAAATTATTGATAGTGTCTCAAGTTCACGTAATTATTGTCATTGTACTTCATTATTGAGATTTCCGAAATATTATGGAACGTGTGCTTGGGATAGGAAATATTGTATTATTAATGTATTGACTTGTCATGTGTAGTATGCTATATCGGGAACACATGCATTAAAATATCCAGCTTTTATCAAAACATTGCAAAGAACTATAAAACAAAAAAAAATATCATATTTTCATGGATATGGCCAAGTCTCTCAAAGATAAAAAATTATATCGATTTTCATACAACAAAAATTCAAAATATATTTTAGCATGTATCTTGAGCTTTAATAACTAGTTTATTAAAGTCTAAGAGAACTAGCTAGGTCAATATTTCGAAAAAAACAAAAAAATATATATTTTTTAGTATCCGGGATTACTTAACTTATACGTGAGACGTATTCCTTATATTAAAAGGCTAGTTCTTTTATGTATAGACATTAGAATGGTCAAGATTTACTCCTAAGATAAAAAATCTCCATACCGAGAATGACTTTTCTTCAACCTTAGTGCACTAATAATTAGAAAGCACGATAAACCTTAGCTTTATCGCATAATCAAACAATACAACTTACCTTAGGTAAGGCATATATGGGGTGCTAATACCTTCCCTTTACGTAACGCCCCTCAGACCGATTTCTCTGGGACCACTTAGGGTCTGGGAGACAAAAATACTAGGTGGTGACTCCTCTTCCCTCATTCCACCCGATAAAAGACAAGAATTTCTTGCCTATCCTATTTTTCGATTCCTAAACCTAAAGTGGAGGCAATTTCAATCACGACGTCGCACACGTGTGGCAATATCAATGGGTCGCATGGTATCGACAACTATTTATGGTGTGATTAGCTACTTCAAGTAAGGAGGTTAATGATGTCAAGGGTTCTTTGACATCGTCTAACTTTGATAATAAACTGATATGAATAATAATTGATTAATTATTTCGGGTAGGAATAGTAATGAAATCAATTGCTTGTATTGATATCGACACTCCTGAATTGAATTGATTAGTTCAACCCAATATTTGAGACTAATGATACCAATGAGATTCATTAGTATCAGTGCAATTATATTCAAAAATAAGAGAGAAGATATTGATTAATTATTCTGAAAAATGAGATAAGATAATGATACCAAGAGAGGAATATCTTGTATCAAGTGAGAATTGATTCATAAGAATATGGTTTTGAAACTATTGAGTTGGTGTGAGACTTCCAAGATAAAATTATTATCGCTATTATGGAAAAAGAGACCTATTGGAATAAAATGATGTCAAGCCACACTTTTAAAACGTAAATCTATAACTTCACTTCTACGTAATAAAATGGTAAAAAATGCTCTCCGATGAAAAACCGATGTAAGAGGTAATGAGGTAGTTGGAAGGAAAATAATTGAAAAATGAAATAAAAGAGGGCATTGAATTCATGGAATGAGATTGCAATAGTATACAAATGGACATCGTGATAAATTATAAGAGGGTATTGATTATATCTCTTGATTTCAAAACGTAAGAGATGCCTGAGCAAGGTCATTGGTGGTGAAGGACTAGGCTCGGTTAGGAAATAAGGAGGTGCATCGACCTATCTTTCAATATGTGTGTAAACTTATTCATAAAGTTTTGAATTTATTGTTTTATTGCTTTGATAAATATTGAATGAATATGAGTACCGAGTACATTGATGTGTATCAACTACTTGATATATAATATGGATCTGTACCTTATGACATTGATATGTATCAAACTTGCGATGATATTACTTGAATGAATAAGAGTAACTTGCATGTACGGTATGATCCAATTACCATTATATAATGTTTGAATGAACATGTGTGACACTATC